>JAKCPI010025714.1:0-18170 GCA_023213315.1 Euborellia annulipes | reverse complement strand
ATATATAGGTATATCTTGTCGCTCAGGGGTCCACATCGTGTGGGTACGTGGATGGCGACCACGAGCTGCCCGAGCTGGGACAGTCAGTCTTTCAGTTTCTTTAAATGTCTGTCTCTTCCTTCCTCTTTTCAACAGACGTCAGATCGTGCGACGGGCCGGCCTGTTCTATTTTTCTCGGTCGCAAAAACGTGTGATAGGTAGGATTCGAGGGAAAAAGTGAGGTCCGCCGATCCCGCATCGCGGGAATAAGGCGAGGATGGAAGAAGAAGAAGAAGAAGAAGATGAATATATATATCTTGACCTTGGCATATATATTTTTCAATTTTTTAAAAATATTTTTCAATTTTTTTTAATTTTTTTAATATATTTTTCAATTTTTTTTTTTTTTTTTTTATATTTTTTTAAAATTTTTTTAATTTTTTCTGGTGTGACAAGCACAGTACACAACTTTTTTTACCAAAGGTAAGATAAAGTTGTGTGCTGTGCGACTAGTCACACCAGATTTTTTAATTAGGTGCCCCTTTTCTCTGAAAAGCCTAGGTCATATTATATTAACTAGACCTACTGAATATTTTAAATATTTTTTATTTAGAGGAGAAGGTAAGTAATATGGTTAAGGTAGTCTATAGACTATATAAAAAATTTTGGGCCGAAAAGTAGTCTTTATTTTCTTAAATGTCCAATCAATCTACAGCCTCTCACCACATTTCTGAAAATAGTTAGATTTACAAATAAGTAAATTGTAGTTGAGAAAAAAATTAATTAAGATATAAAGATATTGATTAAAAAAGTAATTTTACTATACTACTAAATATATTGATTTTCTCAATTTATTATTTAGACGTTTAGAGTTAATAAAAACGAATTGATTGGAAGTAATAAGCCTTATTCATTTGATACATTAATTTGTAGAAGTAGAACAATATCTTGGGCAAATATGTCAATATGTTTTCCCCATAAATATTGTACATGATTATGAAATCCTTTAGAATATTTTTTCACATTAGGCAACTTCTTTACGAGATAATCAACATCCTGAAACAAAAGGTAGAAATTATACATTAATATTAATCATTTAGTCCCAACGTTAATCTAATTTATACTTTTTTATGAATTGGATAATATTTCAAATAATCTTAAAATTAATAGTAGGCTATAAAATTTCTAATTTTTACCTTTAAATCTGCTATGGTATCATCCGTCCCAGCAAATATTGCCACAGGTTGTTTAGTTTTTGAAAGATCATATTCAGGTGGATCCTTTTGACCGTAACGAACCATATTATTTTTTCCGTAATCGTATTGACGGAAATGCATTCCTTTACCGTCTTTCCCTATAAAATATTCGATTTAAACTAATTAGTTTAATTGTTGAAGAACGAAAATATTTTTGAGGAGATAAATTTTCAAATATATTGTAATGGTGATCACTTATACTCACGGTCTTTATATAATTGTGATAAATGATAAATAGCTTTTGATGAAGTCCCAGCTGGATAATGACTACTAATCAATGGATAACTATTCTAAAAAAATAAAAAAAGATTTTGATATATTTCTCATAAAAAAAGATTAATAAAAGAAATTACCTTATCAATGCTATTGCAAAATGGTCCATAATACGTATTAATATAATTCGAATCTATAAATCTCAAAAAAAAGATTCTTGAATTTACATACAAAATTTTTTGAAATAATCCTTTTAAAGGAAGAAATTCGATGTTGATATCAAACAATTCCTAAATTTAAAAGTTATAAATTTACATTCATTATTTATTAGTATTACATAGAGCACTGGCGCAATCAGGAGGGGTAGGGGCTAGTCCCCCCCCTATTCTCAGGAGATAGAGATATAGCAAAACTTTATAATCCTTTCATTAAATACATGTATGGGAGTCCCCCCCCCCAAAGAGGCCATCACGGACAGTGGCCAGAATGGGGTGACTGTAAGATGTAATCCAGCGGCGAGTGAATTTTAATCAAACTCGGCCGAAACTTTTGACGACAAGTTCAATAAAGCACAAAAATGTTTTTTTTTTTTTTTTTTTTTTATTTTGCTTTGAATGCCTTGATCTCTCCTCACTATTAATTATTAATTTATAAATTTTAAAATTTAACAAATAACTAAAAAATCTGGTTTGACTGGCAAGGGCAGGGAGGGGGTAAAGGAGGTAATTACCCCCCCCTCCCCCGAGATTTGAGAAAAATATTTTTTTCGGAATAAAATTTTAAAAATTAATACTTAAAAATTTGATTTGTATATATATATATATTCTGGTAAACAAGTACTGAATGCGCTTTTAAATAATGGAAATTAAGAAAAAATTGTGTGCTGTGCGACCAGATACACCAGATTACCCCCCTCCCTGAGAAACTCCTCTGGAACCGTCGCACAGTGGTCCCATTCGCTTCAAAAGCGGTCATAGGCCTATATCTTTTTTATTAGTTGGTTCTTTTTGATGAAAATATTTATATATATGTGTTTAAGTATGCCCTTTAAGAATATGTTATTAGATTTAATAATTCTAGTTAAGGAAAAGCGTTAAAAAATAATCCACTGTAAAAACTGAATTTGAAGCGAATTTTTTTCTCCTTTATTAATCAATAAATCTTTTATTACATGGTATTTTTTAATAAAAATTTGCACACATGTTTTTTAATGTTCTTTAACAAGTTAAATAAGAAAAAATAAATAAATAAGAAAAAAATTTTTTCACGCGAATTTTTTTTTTTTAATAAAATAAATTTTTAGCTTATTTTCTCTTCTTTAATAATCAATAAGTTTATAAATACATTATATTTTTTAATAAAGAAATTTGGACATGTAGTTTGAATGTTTTTAAGGAAAACAAAAATATAAAAGTTTTTTTAAGCGATTTTTTTTTTTTTTTTTTTATATTTGATATAATTACTATTTTGAACGGTAGAATTTTTAAATCACGTTTTTTTAATGTCATTTAAGAAAAAATCTGAGTGTGAATGGTCACAGAGCACACAACTTTCTCTTACTTTGATAATTGGAAGTTGTGTTCTGTACTCACTACATCTGATTTTTTGCGTCTTTATCTATGAAATATAAGAGTAAAGTGTGCTTCAAAGAATTTTGGGGGACAAATGAGAATTTAAAGAGCATCTAAAAAATAATTGATTTTTGAATTTGAATCATAATCATTGGAGCGAATTTGAGAAAATCGAAAAAAACTGAAAAAGTACATCAGTAAAATACTAGTACTTTTGTTCCGATTTTGTTTCAGGTCTTTAAATATTTTTTAAGCAAAAATGTATAAATTTATATAAAATGAAGAGTGGGTTTTCCTGAGCGAAAGTCAGGTAAATGAAAAACACCTCTCTGCTGGGATATACCTTATCACTTTCACCTATAATCAAAGGGCAAATTACTAAAAGTTATTTAAAATGATATCTTTTAATCATATTTGCTTTTATTTTGATAAAATAGAATTAACTTGTGGTATAAATGAAGAGAAAGCCTATTGAAAATGCGCGCGCTCCGACTTTACTGGCCTATAACTCCCCAAAAGGGCAAAAAGTGGCAAAAGATGACTATTGGACCATTTTCCTTAGCTCTTTGGCTATCTTCTGGTATATTCCAATTTTTAAAGTAATTTAAAACCATCAATGAAAAAGAATGATTTAAAAAATTTTTGGAGGATTTTTTATTTTTTACAAAGAGGGCCTTAAAAACAATATAATTTAATAAGGAAAGTAAAAACATAAAAATTATTTTGAAACTAGAGAAATCGCTGAATAATTTGGTAAAAAAGTTATTTGATTTGGACAATTATTTCCCCTTGAAAAAAATTCTTGATTTCATGCAAAAAAGAGCATAAAATTCAGTGTTGAGATTTGCTCAACTTTAAGGACCTATAACTCGGCACTGGCTGAGTTGTTTTTAAAAAAAAAATACAGTTTTGAAACCAGCAAACATTCTAGTTTGTTACCTAGAACGTTTTTCAATTAGGTTGACTTTCGTGTTTTTTTTTTTCGCGTGGCCACTTTTGAAGCGAAAGGAACCACTGTGCGTCGTTTCGTCGTTTCTCAAAAAATATTCCCTGCGGAAAATCTTTGAGTTCGGGCCCCCCCCCCCATCGAAAAAAATTTCTATATACGCCCGTGATTTTGAGGGACACCCCTATTTTTGAATCAGAAACCCTCAAACCTTGTATTTTTTTTTAAATCTCGACATCCAATTTTTGATACAATCTTAATATACTCTTATTTATTACAACTGTACAGTATATATATAGGAAACAGAAAGTAAAAACCTGTTTGCGCCAGTGCATATAGGTTGTTTTATATTTTTATATCACTTACCCCTAATCTCACTGACCAGTTATTTGCTAATTGCTTTAGTCCATAACTTTGTATATTATCGACAAATGCCACAGGGGATAATAAAACAGCGAAGTTTATTTTTCTCCATAAGCTTTAGACCTTTCAGAGTTTAATATTAGAAATTGAGTTGCACCTGTTGAATGTCCAATAAAAGATATTTGTTCTTGGCCAGTTTCTTCTAAAATTTTATCAATAAACGCTGGAAGATCATAGACGGCCATTTCTTGTAACCTATAGCCAATACAATCACATTTGTTATAAATACTAAATCCATACATTAATAATAAATCTTTTGACAATAATGCTTTCAAAATAATTATTTATTATGTTGCAATAATTTTATTCAAAATGTAAAAGTAGAGAAATTCAATTAATTAATTTAATTAATAGAATTTCTTTCCCAGCTTCTCATGGTTCGTTTCCTAATTGATAATTGTATGCAGGGCCGTGCTTAGGGGGGCGACCGGGGCCTTTGCCCAGGGCCGCAAATTTTGAAGGGGCGCAAGTGCAGAAAAATTTTGGTTCCGCGGGCGGCAAAAATTTAGCGTCTCTAAAAAAAGGTAAAATATTTTTACGGGCGGAAAAAAATTTTGGTTCCGGCCCAAAAAATTGGGCGGAAAAATTAGCGTCTCTAAAAAAAAGGTAAAATATTTTTCCGGACGGGAAACATTTTTGTGACAATGTAAAAAATATATACAAAGGGCGCTAAAGGACTAACTTGCCCCGGGCGCTAAATAACCTAGGCACGGGACCTGATTGTATGGATGAGGAACTGTATCTTTTGTTACCTAGTTCAAAGATGACCAAATCAAAAGATAATTTTGAAGGCCTTTCTTGCAGGAACACAAATTAATTTTTTTTTTAAATTATAAAAGATAGAAAAGATATGAAGAAAACTAGAAGGACAAAGAAGATATGAAAAAATACTAGAAATGAAAATGGAAATATTTAAATTTAATTTAATTATCACCTAATTATAGAGTAGGTAACCAAAATTATATTTTGATGTAATGGCCATCTTTGAGCTAGGTAACAATGACAACACAAGATTAAGTTTCAAAAGGATTTTATTTTACCTTATGCGCATTTCGACGTTAATATGTCATCTCCAGAACTCTGAATTAAATTATAATTTTGAAATATATTTAAAAGTAAAAATGATACTTACGTAAAATCCCAAAATTCGCTATCAATGGGCTTAGACTTGTTTGCATATTCTCTTGAATAATAATTTCCACGACTATTTGCAATCCAAACATCATATTTTGCATCGGCGAGCGAATAAGCTAAAAAGAAAATTCGCAAAATCTGTATATGTTTACTTTTTTTTTTTTTAATTAGTCTTTCAGGCATCTTAGGCCATATAACAACTGTTACGATAATCATTATTTAAATACGATATATGTGGGGGTCCAGACACATTTTTTAATACCATTTGGTATTTAAATGATTTAAATAAATATTCATCACACTGCCTGGGGTCCCTTGGCTTTAATTTGTAGTTTATCAATATTGACACTTGCCAACATCTCTAACCTTCACAGCCACGAGGGGACGTACATTTTATGTTAATTCTTGTTTATAATTAGACTACTAATCAATAATTACAAAAGAAAAACAAGACATATCAATACAAACCGATAGAGTTATTAGGGCCTAAAACAACCCAAGATACTGAAGAGAAGGTCAATCCATGTACTAAAAGGACAGGAGTTCCTCCCTCATTGGGGATTCTGTACAAAGTTAAAAGATATCCATCTTCAGTCTCAACTTTGTATTCTTTAACCGGATAATCATTATCCCTGATCAATTGACACTGAAAATATGTATAATAATAAAAAATTAAACAAATTAGAAAATTATTTCCAACAAAATATTTTTAAAAGAGAAAAAACCGGCTTCGTTAAAGCAGCCAGGCGCGTTTCTACGGGGGGGGGGGGTTTAAGGGGTCAGAAGCCCTTAACTTACACTAGATATTTTGGGGTTTTTAAAGAAATCGTTTTTATACAATTTTTACTTTTTTTTATTTCTTCTGAAATGTTTTTTAAACATTTAAATTTTAAATTTCAAAAATTATATTGGGAATGAAAAATTTAAAGATAAAATTTATTTTTCTTTTTTTTTTTTTTTTTTTTTCTTTTCTCCCTTCCCCCAAGAGGACTCAACAAAAATTTCAGTCCAAAAACTAAATCCTAGTACTCCACTTGAAACCAGCCTTATTCTAGCCATCAAAAAAAAGCCCTGGACTCGGGAGCTGTAATTACGCCTTTTACGCCCCCCTCCCTCGACTTGTAACAATAATAATATATATATAGCCGGCTGAGTTATTAAATACATATTTAAAAAAATTCTAATTTTGAATTCGCATATATGCGCTACAGAAAAAAGTTTTTTTTATGAAAATAAGCTAGGGTTTGAATATTTATTTTTCACGAGCCAATTAAGAGCTCAGGGAAAAATTTCATGAAAATAATTCTAATTTTTACTTTCCCGCATTAGGTCGGTCTATTTATATTAAAATAGGATGGCAAAATTTACAAAAAATTGTCATGTCATAAAAACTTCAGAAATGGAAAAAAATTGTAATTAGAAATTTTTGGAAAGGGCCTGGGCCCTTTTAAAGGGCTCGGGTCCAAGGAATTTATCCTCCTACCCTTCATTAATGCTAATAGGATATCCACCTCAAATGAGATTGGATCAAAGAAAAAGAACTAGCCTAGATAATTGTTATCATAAGTGAAGTCAGAGCTCTTGTTTGGGGGGAGGGGACCCTTTTGAATTCACCCTTGCCTGATTATTTAACATTTTCTAACTAATATTTCTATTGATTAAATAAATTATTACCATATCAGCAGCCGTTTCTTTACTTTGCAGCGAAGGTCCAAAAAGAACGCATATGAAGAAAAAAATTAATTCAAAATTCTTCATTGTTAATTTTTGTAAATTACCATTCAAAGTGAAAATAATACTAGCTGGCGATATATAATATTGAAAGGTCATATTTATAGCATTACAAAAAATTTAAATAAAAAAAAGATAATATTTAATTAGTATTTATTTAGATGCCATTACTAGATTAGTTTTATAGTATTGTTATGGCTGAAGTAAAATAAAATAGTTTAAACGTAATATTTTATAAAATGTCCTTGCTAACTATATTGCCATTTAAATAAGTATAAGTACCAAGGGGCGGATACAAGGGGGGGGGGGGGGGGGGTAAAAGGGTAATCCCCCCCCCCGAGATTAAAAAAAAATACTTTTTTTGCAAAATAATTGTTAGACGTATTTACGCCAACAATAAGCAATACGACTCCATTAATGAATTAAAAGGGGTGCAATTTTAGAAATTTTGAGCAAAATACAATATCAAATTAGTTAATTCAATGACAGAATTCAATGGTAATGTTTACTTCTTTTAAATAAATTTTTGAAAAAAATGGGTTGGTCTTAAAAGTATTTCCATCACTGTATATATTACGTATAGGCCTATACCTGGTACATAGGAAAGAGAAAGTAGAAAAAATAATGAAAAAAAAAAATAATGAGAACAATATTTGATAAGAAAAACCTTTAAAAACCAAGTTCATTAACTCAATAAATTTTTTTAATAATAAAATATTATAATGAACTGAGCCCTATCACAGAAATAGAAGTCTCGCTTTTTATTCTAGGGTTCAGAAGTTCTTAAAGAGCGAGAAAAATTTATTCAAATTAGATGGTCTAAAAAAAATAGTTGGAAATATTACAATTTGCATTGCTCCCATGTCCATAGGCGCCGGAACTGGGGGGGGGGCGGGAGGGTACATTGCTCCCCCCTGCCATCCTATAGGGGGGGGAGGGGGGGGCAGAGGGGGGCAAAATTTCTTCTTTTATTTCATTTATTTTTAAAAATGATATATTTTTACTTTTGAAAAATAAAATCTTCTAAATTAAAAATAATTAAAAGAGTAAGAAATTCATTTTTTTTCCAAATTTTTTCCAAAAATATTTGATAAAATCACTAGCAAATTTTTTAAAATTTTAATTTTATTATAATATTTTTAAAGTTTTATAGTAGGGGAGACCGGGGCAGGTTGGCCCACTAATTTTTATTTCTTTTATAAAATTTTTTATTTAATCATTTTCGTTTATGTTTTCATTTTAAAATGTAGGTGCAACCTTAAACTACCAAATGGTCATCGTAAAAGTCTCCTAAATTGATGTTAAAATTAAAAAAAATAATTATTTCTAAAATATTTCGAGTGGGCCAACCTGCCCCGTGGTCGGGGCAGGTTGGCCCGGAAGGCATTTGTTATTTTTATATGAATAAAAATGCAAGAAAATAATTTAAAACAACCTAATTTTAACACACACAATTTATTTTAAATTATAATTGGTTATTGCAACAGTTTCAGTAATAAGTGAGTACTAAATCAAAAAAAGTATATCGTGACTTCAAGAACTTTTCCTTTTTCAGTTTTTCTTTTGTATTTACGAATCACTGTTATAACCAGTGGCGTAACCAGGGGGGCGAGGGGGGCTCGAGCCCCCCGCCCCAGGCGCATCGAGCCCTTGGCGCCCCCCGAAACCGGCATAGGCGCCCTACGGCCTCTAAGATATAGCCCAGCGTATGTGATTTTATCATATTCTTTTCATCGATTGTCTTAAAAAATTGATTGTTTTCTTTTAAAATTATATTACAACTTGAATTCTACTATTTTAAATGAATTTAATTCCAAAAATAATAAATAACGTATATAGAGGCTTTATAATTAAAATTTTTTTTATTTTTGCAATATATAAGCCTTAATTTGATGTTTTAAGGCTGTGGAGAATTACTCAGGATTCGTATAAGCTTTAATATTTAATTTTTTGAAATTCAAAATTTTTTTAAGCATGAAGGAATTGAGCTATGAGACTGAAATATTATATTTAAGTTAAACACCCCCGGGACCGTGAAAATAAGCTTTTAATCAAAATTGGCCAAAAAGTACTAGTATTTTACTGATGTAGTTTTTCAGTTTTTTCGATTTTCTCAAAATGAAAGGGCTTTTACCATTCTTCAGGCCCGCCCGAGCCCGCCCGGAATTTTTTCAAACCCGCCCATTCCCGCCCGAGATTTAGTGAATGAATGAACGAATGTCTAGCAATTTTTAAATAAAATTGCATTTGCATGCCCGTCGAAATAAAATACTCTATTTTAAAAAGTTTTTATTCTTTGATATTTTCTCGAAAACTGAATAGTTTTTGAAATAATCACAGAAGAAAACGACATTTTTCGTAAAAGCAAAGAAAAATCAAAACAAAATCATACAGGTGTCATTAAAAAACATGTAAACAAATTCGCTGAAAAAATTACTGGATGCAAGAAATTTGCCCGCCGAAGGCGGGCAATTGCTCGCCGAAGGCGAGCAAGGGGGTCCAGGGGCTCCGCCCCCTGGAAAATCGGCGCCCTAGTTGAGCTTCGCCCCCCCCGCCCTCAAAGGCTGGTTACGCCGCTGGTTATAACCGTGGTCCAGAGGTTGGAGATGAGAGTCAGAATGCTATGAAGAGCATTGCAGACACTTTACTTGGGCTTGGCAAGTTGGCAAAAAGAGTATCCCAACAAGGGTCTCAACTTTTCTCTCCCAACGCTCAATTTGTGCTCTTTTGAAAAATCTCTTAGCCCTCGGGGCTTAGTGTAGAGGTTATCAGTGCTAACCATTTGGATACCAAATGGCTTAAATAAGAATGCCTAGACCCCCAAAATATATAATTATTAATACAAAGGTTATCGTAAAAGTCTTATATGGCCGGAGTTACCGAAAAGACTGTGTGAATGGGAAAAAAGTGTGAATGTTACAAAAAAAAAAAAAAAAAAAAGCGGAAACACTTCATATCTTCCCGAACCACAGATATTCAAAGAACTAGAACGTTTTAGAAAACAATAAGAACATATTCATATATCTGATATCAATTTCCCAAAAACAAACAGACGTGCTCATTTATGATGCAAAATTTCCTCCAATAAACTCTCAATGACGGCCAGTATAACATCGATATTTATAATAATTTTTATTTTGTTACTTTTACATCATTCATTGCCACTAAAATTGAAAAGATAAAACAGGGTTTAACGATTTCATACATACACATGGGCGTAGCCGGGGGAGGCAGGGAGGGGCCATTGCCCCCCCCTGGCTTGTCCTAAAAATTAAAAAAAAATATATATATATATATTTTCCCATTGGGAATTTTTTTTTAACGCCCCAATCCACTACATTAATTTCATTTTTTTTATTTAAATAAAAAATTAATAATCTATGTATATATTAATTGCAAACCCCCTCTCGCCCTAACGAGGGATTGCCCCCCCCTAACAAGATGTCTGGCTACGCCCATGTACATACAATGGCAAAAAATCGAGTGGGCCAACCTGCCCCGTCATTTTTTGGGCCAACCTGCCCCCATCGTCATATTTGAAACAATTTTTATCCCGCACAAATCCCGTTGATGTTTTTTAATTAATATGCCATGGAGAAATAATCCTTATACTCTAACCTTTAAACATAGTGCTCACTTTTTATCCTCGAAGTAACCAAAAAGTAGATAAAACAATTTTATTCAACTAATAAAAATTTACTCCAAGGTGCAAAAAACGAATAAATGATCCTAGCTCATGCGAATTTACTCCGATCGCTATAGTTGTTTTGGCGGAAGGTGTGTGGCAGTGCTATTAACCTTCATTCCTGATCCGTATCACAATCGTCCAATTATTCTGCGAAATATCGCGACTGGGCCGACCTGCCCCGTGGGCTCAACCTGCCCCGGTCTCCCCTATATTTGTTTTTGTTTTATACTATTTGAACATATTAAATTATTTTAATTTTCTAAAAAAAAATTTTTTGCCCCCCCCCCTGATTCAAATTCGTTCCGGCGCCCCTGCCCATGTCCAACTAAGGGATGAGGTACAGGCTAAACTTCTCTTCTCTGTTCCAGGTCAAAAAAATCAGGTATGATAAATGGTCATTTATATTAAATGGCCATTTATTATTTTAATTTAATTCTAATTTACAATAAAATCAGCGGCAGTTCAACGGGGGCAGGGGGAGAACCAAATTTTTCCTTTCTCTTGATTTCAATTTTTTATTTATCATCTAAAAAATGATTTATGAAATTATAAGTAAATTTTCAGAAAAAGATAATTCGATAGTTCGATAAATAAAATAAAAAAAATAAACATGGGCTTTGAATTTTTTAAAATATTTTTTATCTTCATTATTTATTTTGTTCTTATCTTAATGGAAATGAAAATAATATACCTTTTGATAATTTTCTCTAATGAATTCATAAATTTAAAAAAATAACAAACAAATCAAATATCATAAAAAATTTATTTTAAAGGGGCAGATTTTGTAAAATTATCTACTCAGAAAAATTTGATAAGCCTGTATAATGAAAAATATAACAAATTTATAGAATTTAAAAGAAATAAATTTGTAATTTTTCCAATTTTAAAAATTTTAAAGAATGATAATACGCCAATATGACATTTTTATTATATTTTAGATCAGTGGTTCCCAACCTTTTTTGGCCCATCGCCCCTTTCTGGAGGTTGTCTATCACCCCCCCCTTTTCATTTTCATTGAATGATTTAAAATTTTTAACAAAAAAGTACTTTATTTCAAAGTCAAGTCCTCAGATAACGTTTTCTTTTCAAAGTGAAAAAATACAACACCTGCAGAAATAGTGACTGAAACGTTGAAATTTTCAAATATGAGTAGAATGGAAGCCAGGAAAGAAATCAGACAAAAATTTAATCAATTATTATCTAATAGGTAGTTAGTAAAATACAGATATGATACTACCTGTTGTCCGGAGGAAGGATGCGATTTGCGTCCGAAACGTCGGCAATTGAAATTAAAAATTAGATAAAGATTGATTAAATTTTTGTCTGATTTTTGTTGACGTTTCGGTGTGAGTGTGAATGAGAAAAAAAAAAGTGTGAGTGTTTTTTCAAAAAAAAAAAAAAATAATAATAATAATTACATTTTTCTGATAATATTTAATTACTGTTTTAAAAAGGGAGGGGAAAGACAAGTGAAGTTCGTGCCTTGAGCCTTCAATTTTCTGTCTTGTGATTGTGTCTTGGTGATTTTTATATAAATTACTAGACGCAAGCCCACCTTCGGCGGGATTTCCGATTAGCCCCCTGGACCCCCTTGCTCGCCTTCGGCGGGCAGGTATTTTGCCAATTTAAGATATTTTTTGTTGCATTGCAAATTTTAAGAAAGGACTTTGAGTTCAAGTGAGGGGCTGTCTGGGAAAACAAAAGGGTCTTTTATTTGAACTGCAAGAAATATATAGAGATTCAAATTATTATTACGTTACTCTCCGTTTCAAATACTATATGTGTACTTAATTTGAAAAAGATTCATTGAAAATTGTGGATTTCTATAGAACATATACATACATACATACATTTTTACCATTTCATTTTTATATATATACTAGTCGCAAAGCCCCGCCTTCGGCGGGCTTTCCACCTAGCCAGGGGGCTGCGCCCCTGGACCCCTTGCTCGCCTTTGGATTTTGTTAGTTTTTTTTGCATTACAAATTTTAAGAAAGAACCTTGAGTCCAAGTGAGGTACTGTCTAGGAAAACAAAAGGGATTATTTATACCTGCCCAAAGGGTCTGCCTGAAGGTGGCTATAAATCATGTCATAAAGATGTCAAAAATCTAAATTTTTTACCCAGATATTGAAGAAATTTGATTATAATTAATTTCCCAGAAATATTTAGAGATTCAAATTATTACTACGTTACTCCCTGGTCCATGTACTATATGTGTACTTAATTTCAAATGGATTCATTGAAAATTGTGGATTTCTATAGAACATATACATACATATTTACATACATACATTTTTTCCATTTCATTTTTATATATATAGATATTACCATTTCATTTTTATATATAGATAAGGTCTTTTTGGTATCTGAGGCCATTAAACCTCTGAGTGATAGATGAAAATGCCCAAGGAAGAACTTTCCATCTAAAATAAAGTAGGCCTAATTAAATCAATTGAAATAAATTGTTGCATTTGAGACATGAAACAAACTTCTGACTCCTAGCACCAAAGGCGAGTTCTCTATCATTGTGCTACGGTCAAGGGGCATTTTTACATAGATAATGAACTCTTTATTTACTGTAATTGGGAAAATTGTGAAAAAATGATATATTTTTATTTCTCTTTAAACCATTATTTATTCATACAATTTTCGACTATTTAATTAAAGTAACACATGCAAAAATTGGTATATTTTTAAAAGAATACATATTTAATTATTTAATAGTATATTTATTACATTAATTTTTATAATTCCCCTGGAATTTTACTTTTATAGTCCGGAAGAGAATGTGCCCCGTTCTCTGTTAGATATTTAGCCACTTCCTCGTGATAATTCGAATAAGCAAAATGTAATGGAGTTTTTAGTAAATAATTTCTGCTATTTATACTCGCTTTTGCCTCTATTAAAAGATGCACTATTTTTAAATCCCCTTTTTGTGCAGCATAGTGAAGGGGTCTATTATAATATCGATCTTTTGCTTCGGGATTTGCATTATTTAAAAGCAAAAGTTGAACGCCTTCAAAATTTCCATAGATTGCAGCCCAATGTAGAGGCGTTTGCCCTCTAAAATCAGTAATATTGACGGAGACCATTTGTTTAACTAAAAATTTTGCGGCATCGTAAGTAAAAGGTTTTCGTATTGCTAAATGAAGCGGCGATTCTTCAAATGGAATTGGTAATTGAAAAAACATAATATAAAAATTAGATAAAAAATCAACGTCACCAAGCGCCGCGGCAAGTTGAAATCGTCGAACTTTTTCTTTATCATTTAAAAAGATATGCGAAAAATATGTTTCTCCTAAGAAAGTTTTATATAAAGTATTTTCGTCCGAAACATCGCGGATTTGTGTTAAATAATTAGGCTTCTTTGTATTCTCTATAAATCTATATGTTTCATTGGCATCTCTTCGCAAACTTTCTTCAAAACAATTTGTGATTTTTTCAAGTTCTGATTTATCCATTCCTAACCTCTAGAAAAAAAATTCAATACGGAATTAGTGAGAACCAGCGATTAAAAGTAAAACTAAACATTTTATAATATAAAAAATATTATATTGATAGAAAAATGGCTAAAATTTAAAAGATACAATCATTTTTCAAGAATTCATTAAATCCTTTCTCTCCTCAGCAGGAGCGTAGCGAAGAGATTTTTCAGGGGGGGGGAGAAGGCCAAAAATGCCAACTAAATTTAATCAATTTGCCAACTGTACAATTCACATTCTTTTTCATCCTAGATATATTAATTTACTAGAGGCTAAACCCGATGCTCCCTAAGTCGCTATATGACATGTTTGAACGTTAAGTCCCCTCCCCATCCACTTTGCTATTTTAATATTAAAAAACTAAAGGATTAAACAAAATATGAAAATGATAGAAATATAATTAAGGAAAGATTTTTTTCAAATGAGAGATTCCTCATATAATTACATTAAATGAAAAATTTTGTCGAGTAGTTTCCGACTAAAACCCTCTCCTATTGTCTAATGGGTAATTTGCCGGGGTGTTTTAAGCAATTCCTGGGTTTTTATATAGGATACCCTAATTCCAAAAATACCATAAGTTTTTCTCCATCAAATTTAGTTTTAGAGATTTAGAGAAAATTAAATTTTAATAGAAAATGAGCTCTAGAGCGACGATTTTCTGGTTTTACCCCTTAAAAAGAAATACAGTAGAACCTCGCTTAGGGAGCACCTCTCATAACGAGGCATAACGATAAAAAAAATGACTTGCTTAACGAGTGACGTTTCGCATAACGAGTGGAGAGATGAAAGTCCCGGATTATTCATGTTGTGTCTGAGGGGGACAGCTCTATGGTGAGAATGTTATTGTTTCGCATAACGAGTGTTTCGCTTTACGAATATGATTCTGGAACGAATTATGCTCGTTAAGCGAGGTTCCACTGTACATAGATATATATAGTTTCAGCCAATTTGGAGGCGATTTATTTACTTTTTTTCGTTAGATGACACAAAATCGTGTATTTTGAAAAAAATTAGTTACGCATTTTGAAAATTACACCAACAATATTTTGCTAAAATTTATAGTTTAGGAGATATGTTAATTTTTTTGATTGATGGGTGGAGTTGTAACAATACATTTAGATAATATTAATATTTACCTCAGCAATTTTTTCCACATCCTCTTTATGATTAGCTATTGATTTTTTCAATTCTTCATACTGAAAACAATTATATCAATAAAAAGTAAGTTGATTAATTCATTGATAAAGTAATGAAATAATTAAGAAAATACCGCTGGAGCTTTTTCATCTCCGTCCTTACTATCGAAGATTAAGGAGTTACTGAAGACATCACCATTACCTGGTATATTTGTATGACCTTGTTTCGATTTCGCCATTTTTTATTTTATTTTTTTCGAAATTTATTAAATCTATAACAGAAAAAAATTATGAATTAGGTAGGGTAGAATCTAGAGTTCTGGGTGAGTGCAATTAGAATCGAAAAAGCGTTGGAATAGAGAGAGAAATTTTAAACCGTGTAGGAGAGGGGGTCGAGACAACTCAAAAAAAAACTCTACCGAAGGCACTGATTACAATATTCTAGCATGTTATTTTTATTTTTTCCATTGTTACTCAAAAGAATCTAGCCTTCTCTAGATAGTGATGATGGAGTCATGAAAAAAACAAGACGAATGCAGCCAAATATTATTTTATTTCAAATCTCGCCCTCACGGCTGACGTTTCGGCCCGAGGTCTAGGCCATCTTCAGAGCTGCATACATATACAATAAGAAAAACATAATTTAAAATTAGCACTAAACACACCTCCAATGCAATCACAATTAACAATATCTTAGCTAACATACCCGGCTGGCAATAATCAAAATGTGCAGAAACTTTTAACAACAGCGACAACATTCAGTCTGAATGTTGTCGCTGTTGTTAAAAGTTTCTGCACATTTTGATTATTGCCAGCCGGGTATGTTAGCTAAGATATTGTTAATTGTGATTGCATTGGAGGTGTGTTTAGTGCTAATTTTAAATTATGCTTTTCTTATTGTATATGTATGCAGCTCTGAAGATGGCCTAGACCTCGGGCCGAAACGTCAGCCGTGAGGGCGAGATTTGAAATAAAATAATATTTGGCTGCATTCGTCTTGTTTTTTTCATGACTCCATCATCATTAAGCCTACAGCCACAGATCTTTTTCGATATTCTCTAGATAGAACAAAGAGCCGTCACAGTCTGACAAGTGAGTGCCGAATGTACAAAACCTTAAAAACATCTTCAGAATATTGAATATTAGAGTGTGTTTAAGGTGCGCGTCTCGGGGTGCTAATTTTGGGGCTTTCCAGCGGCCACAATTTTGAAGCTATCGACTTCAAATTTTTTTTTAATTAAAGCTATTTAAAATATCTACAACTTATAGAAGCCCTTTTTTTGATTTTCGAAAAAATAAAATTTTTTTTTAGATTAATTGCATTAAATAAAAGATATTTTTAAAAAATTCGCTCTATATCTTATAGATAATTAAATTAGAAATCATTGTGTTAAAAAATAATTAATTTTTTACCCTTAATTAATTAGTTGGAAACTTTCAAATGAAATGAAATAAATCTCCTGTATCCCTATGGGAAAAACTAACGCCATATCTTGCCGCCTAGAGTAAAATATTGAATATTAGAGTGTGTTTAAGGTGCGCGTCTCGGGGGTGCTAATTTTGGGTGAATCGTCTGCTAACGACTTTTCGAGACGCGCACCTTAAAGCACAATAATTTTGGATCTTTATATTGTATTTATCAAAACTCTGTTCACCCTCATTTTCGAATCGAATTTTATTCCTAAAAAACTTTGTACGAGGGAAGAAGTCAGAAGAGTCTAAAAAAATATAGACAAAACTTTGAGAAAGATCATTCGTGGGGATAGCAAAGCCTTTCTCGGTTTAATTCTAATCATATTATCGGGAATGTCATTTTTTTTTTTAATAAATTGAAAAAATATTTCGCCTTTGAAAATAAATTACTTTACTAATAGGGAGACATACTTAAATTAATATTCAAGGATAACTTGTTTCATTGGAAAATGCTAATCTCTATATGTATAATTATTTTAAAAAAAAAATTAACACATTTTTTTTTAAATAAAACTATTCTAATTAATAGGTTTTTTTAATTAAAATTATGAATTTTATGAAAATTTACCCATTACAAGAAAGACATTAGTGAAAAAGCATCGCATGTAATAAATAATAAATTGAATAATTATAGCTTTATACATTACGTATATCAATTTTCAGTGTATTAAAAAGAAATACCTATAATTTTAGAAAATTTTCTTTATTACTCTAAATTTTAATTTTTTATTTAAATCATTAAATTTTAAAAAATATATACTAATTGAATTTTAATGTGAGAGATCAAAATGATATTTTTCTTCCTCCACCAATATATGTAAAGTTAATTATTTATTACAAAGAGTGTTCTGTGACTGCCTCCCACGAAGGGCCTCTCTATTACCCCCTCTATTAGGGGGGGCCTTCCGTTTTGAGCTGGATACGATTGTATAATATCATTCTTTTAATGAGCGCACGCTGTTAAAAAATTAAAAAAATATTTTATATTCCTATAAATTTATTCCTTTGTAGGGGGAGGGGGGGCGTCTATTGATTCAATCTTCGAAACAAAAAAAAAAATATTTGACTACGGAGCACATATTTAGGTTAATTAAGGTGCGCGTCTCGGGGTACTAATTTCAGGAGTTTCCAGCGGC
>JAKCPI010025713.1:0-10168 GCA_023213315.1 Euborellia annulipes | reverse complement strand
CAAAAAATATTCCCTCGGAAAATCTTTGAGTTCGGACCCCCCCCCCCCACCGAAAAAATTTCTATATACGCCCGTAATTTTGAGGGACCCCCTATTTTTGAATCAGAAACCCTCAAACCGTGTATTTCTTTTAAAATCTCGACATCCAATTTTTGATATAATCTTAATATTTATTTATTTATTTAAAAGAATTGTTGGCATTAGGCCACCAGCCATTTTTGCCACCGCTAATAATCTTAATATACTCTCTTTATTTATTACAAACTGTAAAGTATAATGTAGGAAACAGAAAGTAAAAACCTGTTTGCGCCACTGCATATAGGTTGTTTTATATTTTCATATCACTTACCCCTAATCTCACTGACCAGCTATTTGCTAATTGCTTTAGTCCATAACTTTGTATATTATCGACAAATGCCACAGGGGATAATAAAACAGCGAAGTTTATTTTTCCTCCATAAGCTTTAGACCTTTCAGAGTTTAATATTAGAAATTGAGTTGCACCTGTTGAATGTCCAATAAAAGATATTTGTTCTTGGCCAGTTTCTTCTAAAATTTTATCAATAAACGCTGGAAGATCATAGACGGCCATGTCTTGTAACCTATAGCCAATAGAATCACATTTGTTATAAATACTAAATCCATACATTAATAATAAATCTTTTGACAATAATGCTTTCAAAATAAATATTTATTATGTTGCAATAATTTTATTCAAAATGTAAAAGTAGAGAAATTCAATTAATTAATTTAATTAATAGAATTTCTTTCCCAGCTTCTCATGGTTCGTTTCCTGATTGATAATTGTATGGATGAGGAACTGTATCTTTTGTTACCTAGTTCAAAGATGACCAAATCAAAAGATAATTTTGAAGGCCTATCTTGCAGGAACACAAATTAATTTTTTTTTTAATTATAAAAGATAGAAAAGATATGAAGTAAACTAGAAGGACAAAGAAGATATGAAAAAAATACTAGAAATGAAAATGGAAATATTTAAATTTAATTTAATTATCAACTAATTATAGAGTAGGTAACCAAAATTATGTTTTGATGTAATGGCCATCTTTGAGCTAGGTAACAATGACAACACAAGATTAAGTTTCAAAAGGATTTTATTTTACCTTATGCGCATTTCGACGTTAATATGTCATCTTCAGAACTCTGAATTAAATTATAATTTTGAAATATATTTAAAAGTAAAAATGATACTTACGTAAAATCCCAAAATTCGCTATCAATGGGCTTAGACTTGTTTGCATATTCTCTTGAATAATAATTTCCACGACTATTTGCAATCCAAACATCATATTTTGCATCGGCGAGCGAATAAGCTAAAAAGAAAATTCTCAAAATCTGTATATGTTTACTTTTTTTTTTTTTTAATTAGTCTTTCAGGCATCTTAGGCCACATAACAACTGTTACGATAGTCATTATTTAAATAAGATATATGTGGGGGTCCAGACACATTTTTTAATACCATTTGGTATTTAAATGATTTAAATAAATATTGATCACACTGCCTGGGGTCCCTTGGCTTTAATTTGTAGTTTATCAATATTGACACTTGCCAACATCTCTAACCCTCACAGCCACGAGGGGACGTAGCTACATTTTATGTTAATTCTTGTTTATAATTAGACTACTAATCAATAATTACAAAAGAAAAACAAGACATATCAATACAAACCGATAGAGTTATTAGGGCCTAAAACAACCCAAGATACTGAAGAGAAGGTCAATCCATGTACTAAAAGGACAGGAGTTCCTCCCTCATTGGGGATTCTGTACAAAGTTAAAAGATATCCATCTTCAGTCTCAACTTTGTATTCTTTAACCGGATAATCATTATCCCTGATCAATTGACACTGAAAATATGTATAATAATAAAAAATTAAACAAATTAGAAAATTATTTCCAACAAAATATTTTTAAAAGAGAAAAACCGGCTCCGTTAAAGCAGCCAGGCGCGTTTCTACGGGGGGGGAGGGGGAGTGTTAAAGGGCTCAGAAGCCCTTAACTTACACTAGATATTTTGGGGTTTTAAAAGAAAAGTAAGAATCGTTTTTATACAATTTTTTTTTTTTTTTTTTTTTTATTTGTTCTGAATTGTTTTTTTAAACATTTAAATTTTAAATTTCAAAAATTTTATTGGGAATAAAAAATTTAAAGATAAAATTTTTTTTTTTTTTTTCTCTTCTCCTTCCCCCAAGAGGACTCAACAAAAATGTCAGTCTAAAAACTAAATCCTAGTACTCCACCTGAAACCAGCCTTATTCTAGCCATCAAAAAGCCCTGGACTCGGGAGCTGTAATTACGCCTTCTACGCCCCCCCTCCCTCGACTTGTAACAATAATAATATATATATATATATAGATAGATAGCCGGCTGAGTTAATAAATACATATTTAAAAAAATTCTAATTTTGAATTCGAATATATGCGCTACAGAAAAAAGTTTTTTTTTATGAAAATAAGCTAGTTTTGAATATTTATTTTTCACGAGCCAATTAAGAGCTCAGGGAAAAATTTCATGAAAATAATTCTAATTTTTACTTTCTCGCATTAGGTTGGTCTATTTATATTAAAATAGGATGGCAAAATTTACAAAAAATTGTCATGTCATAAAAACTTCAGAAATGGAAAAAAATTGTAATTAGAAATTTTTGGAAAGGGCCTGGGCCCTTTTAAGGGGCTCGGGTCCAAGGAATTTATCCTCCTACCCTTCATTAATGCTAATAGGATATCCACCTCAAATGAGATTGGATCAAAGAAAAAGAACTAGCCTAGATAATTGTTATCATAAGTGAAGTCAGAGCTCTTGTTTGGGGGGAGGGGACCCTTTTGAATTCACCCTTGCCTGATTATTTCACATTTTCTAACTAATATTTCTATTGATTAAATAAATTATTACCATATCAGCAGCCGTTTCTTTACTTTGCAGCGAAGGTCCAAAAAGAACGCATATGAAGAAAAAAAATTAATTCAAAATTCTTCATTGTTAATTTTTGTAAATTACCATTCAAAGTGAAAATAATACTAGCTGGCGATATATAATATTGAAAGGTCATATTTATAGCATTACAAAAAATTTAAATAAAAAAAAAGATAATATTTAATTAGTATTTATTTAGATGCCATTACTAGATTAGTTTTATAGTATTGTTATGGCTGAAGTAAAATAAAATAGTTTAAACGTAATATTTTATAAAATGTCCTTGCTAACTATATTGCCATTTAAATAAGTATAGACCAAGGGCGGATACAAGGGGGGGGTAAAGGGTAACCCCCCCCGAGATTAAAAAAAAAGTATTTTTTTTGCAAAATAATTGTTAGACGTATTTACGCCAACAATAAGCAATACGACTCCATTAATGAATTAAAAGGGTGCAATTTTAGAAATTTTGAGCAAAATACAATATCAAATTAGTTAATTCAATGACAGAATTCAATGGTAATGTTTACTTCTTTTAAATAAATTTTTGAAAAAAATGGGTTGGTCTTAAAAGTATTTCCATCACTGTATATATTACGTATATACCTGGTACATAGGAAAGAGAAAGTAGAAAAAATAATTTAAAAAAATAATAATGAGAACAATATTTGATAAGAAAAACCTTTAAAAACCAAGTTCATTAACTCAATAAATTTTTTTAATAATAAAATATTATAATGAACTGAGCCCTATCACAGAAATAGAAGTCTCGCTTTTTATTCTAGGGTTCAGAAGTTCTTAAAGAGCGAGAAAAATTTATTCAAATTAGATGGTCTAAAAAAAATAGTTGGAAATATTACAATTTGCATTGCTCCCATGTCCATAGGCGCCGGAACTGGGGGGGGGGGGGGGCGAGGGGTACATTCCCCCCTGGCATCCTATAGGGGGGGGGGGGGGGGGCAGAGGGGGGCAAAATTTCTTCTTTTATTTCATTTATTTTTAAAAATGATATATTTTTACTTTTGATAAATAAAATCTTCTAAATTAAAAATAATTAAAAGAGTTAATTATGAAAAACATATAACCAAGTATTTATTAATTTAAATAAGCGAAAAATGTGGTACCCCGATTTGCACCACGATCTTGTCATCCAACACGCCCTACTGTCCCCTCTTTTTTGTCGCTTATTTATCTACTAGAACGCCCTCTAATCAATTTGATTGAGCCTTTCTTGTAGCTATCAGCTCTTCATAATTTAAATAAGCGAGTGCGTACTGTGGCAGCGTTCTGACATCTACTAGAGAACGCCCCTAATCAAATTGATTAGGCGCGTTTCTCTAGACTGAATCAGCGATCTATCATAATTTAAATAGCGAGTGCGTACTGTGGTCCAACAGTAGGGCGTGTTGAGCGTAAATCGACAAGATCCGTGGTGCAAATCCCGGCGGTACCTACATTTTTCGCTTATTTAAATTAATAAATACTTGGTTATATGTTTTTCATAATTACCCATGGACCAACACATGATATATATAATTCTTTATAATTAAAAGAGTAAGAAATTCATTTTTTTCCAAAATTTTTCCAAAAATATTTGATAAAATCACTAGCAAATTTTTTAAAATTTTAATTTTATTAAAATTTTTAAAGTTTTATAGTAGATTTGTTTTTGTTTTATACTATTTGAACATATTAAATTATTTTAATTTTCTAAAAAAAAATTTTTGCCCCCCCCTGATTCAAATTCGTTCCGGCGCCCCTGCCCATGTCCAACTAAGGGATGAGGTACAGGCTAAACTTCTCTTCTCTGTTCCATGTCAAAAAAATCAGGTATGATAAATGGTCATTTATATTAAATGGCCATTTATTATTTTAATTTAATTCTAATTTACAATAAAATCAGCGGCAGTTCAACGGGGGCAGGGGGAGAACCAAATTTTTCTTTTCTCTTGATTTCAATTTTTTATTTATCATCTAAAAAATCATTTATGAAATTATAAGTAAATTTTCAGAAAAAAGATAATAAATAAGAAATTATATATAATATTTAAGATATTATACATATCGCGTACGTGAGCCGCGAAATTTATACAATTAAATATTTACTAAAGCAGCACTGTGTGCTGTGGTCTAGTGGTAAGGGCACACTGAGCGCAAATCGGTGGATCCGTGGTTCGACTCCCGGCTGCACACCCTTATTTTTCGGATATATGAATTTAGTAAATATTTAAAAGTAATAGTTTGATAAATAAAATTAAAAAAAATAAACATGGGCTTTGAATTTTTTAAAATATTTTTTATCTTCATTATTTATTTTGTTCTTATCTTAATGGAAATGAAAATAATATACCTTTTGATAATTTTCTCTAATGAATTCATAAATTTAAAAAAATAACAAACAAATCAAATATCATAAAAAATTTATTTTAAAGGGGCAGATTTTGTAAAATTATCTACTCAGAAAAATTTGATAAGCCTGTATAATGAAAAATATAACAAATTTATAGAATTTAAAAGAAATAAATTTGTAATTTTTCCAATTTTAAAAATTTTAAAGAATGATAATACGCCAATATGACATTTTTATTATATTTTAGATCAGTGGTTCCCAACCTTTTTTGGCCCATCGCCCCTTCCTGGAGGTTGTCTATCACCCCCCCCCCCCCCTTTTCATTTTCATTGAATGATTTAAAATTTTTAACAAAAAAGTACTTTATTTCAAAGTCAAGTCCTCAGATAACGTTTTCTTTTCAAAGTGAAAAAATACAACACCTGCAGAAATAGTGACTGAAACGTTGAAATTTTCAAATATGAGTAGAATGGAAGCCAGGAAAGAAATCAGACAAAAATTTAATCAATCTATTATTTAATTTTTAATTTCGATTGCCGACGTTTCGGACGCAAGTCGCATCCTTCCTCAGGACAATCGGTAGTTAGTAAAATACAGATATGATACTACCTGTTGTCCGGAGGAAGGATGCGATTTGCGTCGAAACGTCGGCAATTGAAATTAAAAATTAGATAAAGATTGATTAAATTTTTGTCTGATTTTTGTTGACGTTTCGGTGTGAGTGTGAATGAGAAAAAAAAAAGTGTGAGTGTTTTTTCAAAAAAAAAAAATAATAATAATAATAATTACATTTTTCTGATAATATTTAATTACTGTTTTAAAAAGGGAGGGGAAAGACAAGTGAAGTTCGTGTCTTGAGCCTTCAATTTTCTGTCTTGTGATTGTGTCTTGGTGATTTTTATATAAATTACTAGACGCAAGCCCACCTTCGGCGGGATTTCCGATTAGCCCCCTGGACCCCCTTGCTCGCCTTCGGCGGGCAGGTATTTTGCCAATTTAAGATATTTTTTGTTGCATTGCAAATTTTAAGAAAGGACTTTGAGTTCAAGTGAGGGGCTGTCTGGGAAAACAAAAGGGTCTTTTATTTGAACTGCAAGAAATATATAGAGATTCAAATTATTATTACGTTACTCTCCGTTTCAAATACTATGTGTACTTAATTTGAAAAAGATTCATTGAAAATTGTGGATTTCTATAGAACATATACATACATACATACATTTTTCCCATTTCATTTTCATATATATAAGGTCTTTTTGGCTCTCTGAGGCCATTAAACCTCTGAGTGATAGATGAAAATGCCCAAGGAAGAACTTTCCATCTAAAATAAAGTAGGCCTAATTAAATCAATTGAAATAAATTGTTGCATTTGAGACATGAAACAAACTTCTGACTCCTAGCACCAAAGGCGAGTTCTCTATCATTGTGCTACGGTCAAGGGGCATTTTTACATAGATAATGAACTCTTTATTTACTGTAATTGGGAAAATTGTGAAAAAATGATATATTTTTATTTCTCTTTAATCCATTATTTATTCATACAATTTTTAACTATTTAATTAAAGTAACACATGCAAAAATTGGTATATTTTTAAAAGAATACATATTTAATTATTTAATAGTATATTTATTACATTAATTTCTATAATTCCCCTGGAATTTTACTTTTATAGTCCGGAAGAGAATGTGCCCCGTTCTCTGTTAGATATTTAGCCACTTCCTCGTGATAATTCGAATAAGCAAAATGTAATGGAGTTTTTAGTAAATAATTTCTGCTATTTATACTCGCTTTTGCCTCTATTAAAAGATGCACTATTTTTAAATCCCCTTTTTGTGCAGCATAGTGAAGGGGTCTATTATAATATCGATCTTTTGCTTCGGGATTTGCATTATTTAAAAGCAAAAGTTGAACGCCTTCAAAATTTCCATAGATTGCAGCCCAATGTAGAGGCGTTTGCCCTCTAAAATCAGTAATATTGACGGAGACCATTTGTTTAACTAAAAATTTTGCGGCATCGTAAGTAAAAGGTTTTCGTATTGCTAAATGAAGCGGCGATTCTTCAAATGGAATTGGTAATTGAAAAAACATAATATAAAAATTAGATAAAAAATCAACGTCACCAAGCGCCGCGGCAAGTTGAAATCGTCGAACTTTTTCTTTATCATTTAAAAAGATATGCGAAAAATATGTTTCTCCTAAGAAAGTTTTATATAAAGTATTTTCGTCCGAAACATCGCGGATTTGTGTTAAATAATTAGGCTTCTTTGTATTCTCTATAAATCTATATGTTTCATTGGCATCTCTTCGCAAACTTTCTTCAAAACAATTTGTGATTTTTTCAAGTTCTGATTTATCCATTCCTAACCTCTAGAAAAAAAATTCAATACGGAATTAGTGAGAACCAGCGATTAAAAGTAAAACTAAACATTTTATAATATTTTCTCATTAAAGAAAAAAATATTATATTGATAGAAAAATGGCTAAAATTTAAAAGATACAATCATTTTTCAAGAATTCATTAAATCCTTTCTCTCCTCAGCAGGAGCGTAGCGAAGAGATTTTTTCAGGGGGGGGGGGGGGAGAAGGCCAAAAATGCCAACTAAATTTAATCAATTTGCCAACTGTACAATTCACATTCTTTTTCATCCTAGATATATTAATTTACTAGAGGCTAAACCCGACGCTCCCCTAAGTCGCTATATGACATGTTTGAACGTTAAGTCCCCTCCCCATCCACTTTGCTATTTTAATATTAAAAAACTAAAGGATTAAACAAAATTTTTGATAGAAATATAATTAAGGAAAGATTTTTTTTCAAATGAGAGATTCCTCATATAATTACATTAAATGAAAAATTTTGTCGAGTAGTTTCCGACTAAAACCCTCTCCTATTGTCTAATGGGTAATTTGCCGGGGTGTTTTAAGCAATTCCTGGGTTTTTATATAGGATACCCTAATTCCAAAAATACCATAAGTTTTTCTCCATCAAATTTAGTTTTAGAGATTTAGAGAAAATTAAATTTTAATAGAAAATGAGCTCTAGAGCGACGATTTTCTGGTTTTACCCCTTAAAAAGAAATACAGTAGAACCTCGCTTAGGGAGCACCTCTCATAACGAGGCATAACGATAAAAAAAATGACTTGCTTAACGAGTGACGTTTCGCATAACGAGTGGAGAGATGAGGAGAAAGTCCCGGATTATTCATGTTACATCAGTCTGTGTCATGAGGGGGACAGCTCTATGGTGAGAATGTTATTGTTTCGCATAACGAGTGTTTCGCTTTACGAATATGATTCTGGAACGAATTATGCTCGTTAGGCGAGGTTCCACTGTACATAGATATATATAGTTTCAGCCAATTTGGAGGCGATTTATTTACTTTTTTTCGTTAGATGACACAAAATCGTGTATTTTGAAAAAAATTAGTTACGCATTTTGAAAATTACACCAACAATATTTTGCTAAAATTTATAGTTTAGGAGATATGTTAATTTTTTTGATTGATGGGTGGAGTTGTAACAATACATTTAGATAATATTAATATTTACCTCAGCAATTTTTTCCACATCCTCTTTATGATTAGCTATTGATTTTTTCAATTCTTCATACTGAAAACAATTATATCAATAAAAAGTAAGTTGATTAATTCATTGATAAAGTAATGAAATAATTAAGAAAATACCGCTGGAGCTTTTTCATCTCCGTCCTTACTATCGAAGATTAAGGAGTTACTGAAGACATCACCATTACCTGGTATATTTGTATGACCTTGTTTCGATTTCGCCATTTTTTATTTTATTTTTTTTCGAAATTTATTAAATCTATAACAGAAAAAAAAATTATGAATTAGGTAGGGTAGAATCTAGAGTTCTGGGTGAGTGCAAATTAGAATCGAAAAAGCGTTGGAATAGAGAGAGGAAATTTTAAACCGTGTAGGAGAGGGGGTCGAGACAACTCAAAAAAAAACTCTACCGAAGGCACTGATTACAATATTCTAGCATGTTATTTTTATTTTTTCCATTGTTACTCAAAAGAATCTAGCCTTCTCTAGATAGAACAAAGAGCCGTCACAGTCTGAGTGCCGAATGTACAAAACCTTAAAAACATCTTCAGAATATTGAATATTAGAGTGTCTTAAGAGTGCGCGTCTCGGGGTGCTAATTTTTGCGGGACTTTCAGCGGCCACAATTTTGAAGCTATCGACTTCAAATTTTTTTAATTAAAGCTATTTAAAATATCTACAACTTATAAAGCCCTTTTTTTTTGATTTTCGAAAAAATAAAATTTTTTTTTTAGATTAATTGCATTAAATAAAAGATATTTTTAAAAAATTCGCTCTATATCTTATAGATAATTAAATTAGAAAATATTATGTTTAAAAATAATTAATTTTTTACCCTTAATTAATTAGTTGTGACTTTCAAATGAAATGAAATAAATCTCCTGTATCCCTATAGGAAAAACTAACGCCATATCTTGCCGCCTAGGTAAAATATTGAATATTATAAATTATGTTTAAGGTGCGCGTCTCGGGTGCTAATTTTGGGTGAATCGTCTGCTAACGACTTTTCGAGAGGCGCACCTTAAAGCACAATAATTTTGGATCTTTATATATTGTATTTATCAAAACTCTCTTCACCCTCATTTCCGAATAAAATTTTATTCCTAAAAACTTTGTACGAGGAAGAAGTCAGAAGAGTCTAAGAAATATAGACAAAACTTTGAGAAAGATCATTCGTGGGGATAGCAAAGCCTTTCTCGGTTTAATTCTAATCACATTATCGGGAATGTCATTTTTTTTTTTAATAAATTCTGAAAAAATATTTCGCCTTTGAAAATAAATTACTTTACTAATAGGAGACATACTTAAATTAATATTCA
>JAKCPI010025712.1:0-31115 GCA_023213315.1 Euborellia annulipes | reverse complement strand
ATTTTTATATATAATAAGGTCTTTTTTGGCATCTGAGGCCATTAAACCTCTGAGTGATAGATGAAAATGCCCAAGGAAGAACTTTCCATCTAAAATAAAGTAGGCCTAATTAAATCAATTGAAATAAATTGTTGCATTTGAGACATGAAACAAACTTCGGACTCCTAAGCACCAAAGGCGAGTTCTCTATCATTGTGCTACGGTCAAGGGGCTTTTTTACATAGATAATGAACTCTTTATTTACTGTAATTGGGAAAATTGTGAAAAAATGATATATTTTCATTTCTCTTTAATCCATTATTTATTCATACAATTTTTAACTAATTTTATTTAATTTCAAAAGTAACACATGCAAAATTCTGGTATATTTTTAAAAGAATACATATTTAATTATTTAATAGTATATTTATTACATTAATTTCTATAATTCCCCTGGAATTTTACTTTCTATAGTCCGGAAGAGAATGTGCCCCGTTCTCTGTTAGATATTTAGCCACTTCCTCGTGATAATTCGAATAAGCAAAATGTAATGGAGTTTTTAGTAAATAATTTCTGCCATGGGAACTCGCCGCGGCTCTATTAAAAGATGCACTATTTTAAAATCCCCTTTTTGTGCAGCATAGTGAAGGGGTCTATTATAATATCGATCTTTTGCTTCGGGATTTGGTATTTTAAAAGCAAAAGTTGAACGCCTTCAAAATTTCCATAGATTGCAGCCCAATGTAGAGGCGTTTGCCCTCTAAAATCAGTAATATTGATTTTTGAGACCATTTGTTTAACTAAAAATTTTGCGGCATCGTAAGTAAAAGGTTTTCTTTATTGCTAAATGAAGCGGCGATTCTTCAAATGGAATTGGTAATTGAAAAAACATAATATAAAAATTAGATAAAAAAATCAACGTCACCAAGCGCCGCGGCAAGTTGAAATCGTCGAACTTTTTCTTTATCATTTAAAAAGATATGCGAAAAATATGTTTCTCCTAAAGAAAGTTTTATATAAAGTATTTTCGTCCGAAACATCGCGGATTTGTGTTAAATAATTAGGCTTCTTTGTATTATCTATAAATCTATATGTTTCATTGGCATCTCTTCGCAAACTTTCTTCAAAACAATTTGTGATTTTTTCAAGTTCTGATTTATCCATTCCTAACCTCTAAAAAAAAATTCAATACGGAATTAGTGAGAACCAGCGATTAAAAAGTAAAACTAAACATTTTATAATATAAAAAATATTATATTGATAGAAAAATGGCTAAAATTTAAAAGATACAATCATTTTTCAAGAATTCATTAAATCCTTTCTCTCCTCAGCAGGAGCGTAGCGAAGAGATTTTTCAGGGGGGGGTGGGTGGGGAGGAAGGCCAAAAAATGCCAACTAAATTTAATCAATTTGCCAACTGTACAATTCACATTCTTTTTCATCCTAGATATATTAATTTACTAGAGGCTAAACCCGACGCTCCTAAGTCGCTATATGACATGTTTGAACGTTAAGTCCCCTCCCCATCCACTTTGCTATTTTAATATTAAAAAACTAAAGGATTAAACAAAATTTTTGATAGAAATATAATTAAGGAAAGATTTTTTTTTTCAAATGAGAGATTCCTCATATAATTACATTAAATGAAAAATTTTGTCGAGTAGTTTCCGACTAAAACCCTCTCCTATTGTCTAATGGGTAATTTGCCGGGGTGTTTTAAGCAATTCCTGGGTTTTTATATAGGATACCCTAATTCCAAAAATACCATAAGTTTTTCTCCATCAAATTTAGTTTTAGAGATTTAGAGAAAATTAAATTTTAATAGAAAATGAGCTCTAGAGCGACGATTTTCTGGTTTTACCCCTTAAAAAGAAATACAGTAGAACCTCGCTTAGGGAGCACCTCTCATAACGAGGCATAACGATAAAAAAATGACTTGCTTAACGAGTGACGTTTCGCATAACGAGTGGAGAGATGAGAGAAAGTCCCGGATTATTCATGTTACATCAGTCTGTGTCTGAGGGGGACAGCTCTATGGTGAGAATGTTATTGTTTCGCATAACGAGTGTTTCGCTTTACGAATATGATTCTGGAACGAATTATGCTCGTTAAGCGAGGTTCCACTGTACATAGATATATATAGTTTCAACCAATTTGGAGGCGATTTATTTACTTTTTTTTCGTTAGATGACACAAAATCGTGTATTTTGAAAAAAATTAGTCACGCATTTTGAAAATTACACCAACAATATTTTGCTAAAATTTATAGTTTAGGAGATATGTTAATTTTTTTGATTGATGGGTGGAGTTGTAACAATACATTTAGATAATATTAATATTTACCTCAGCAATTTTTTCCACATCCTCTTTATGATTAGCTATTGATTTTTTCAATTCTTCATACTGAAAACAATTATATCAATAAAAAGTAAGTTGATTAATTCATTGATAAAGTAATGAAATAATTAAGAAAATACCGCTGGAGCTTTCATCTCCGTCCTTACTATCGAAGATTAAGGAGTTACTGAAGACATCACCATTACCTGGTATATTTGTATGACCTTGTTTCGATTTCGCCATTTTTTATTTTATTTTTTTCGAAATTTATTAAATCTATAACAGAAAAAAATTATGAATTAGGTAGGGTAGAATCTAGAGTTCTGGGTGAGTGCAATTAGAATCGAAAAAGCGTTGGAATAGAGAGAGAAATTTTAAACCGTGTAGGAGAGGGGGGTCGAGACAACTCAAAAAAAACTCTACCGAAGGCACTGATTACAATATTCTAGCATGTTATTTTTTTTATTTTTTCCATTGTTACTCAAAAGAATCTAGCCTTCTCTAGATAGTGATGATGGAGTCATGAAAACAAGACGAATGCAGCCAAATATTCTTTTCATTTCAAATCTCGCCCTCGCGGCTGACGTTTCGGCCCGAGGTCTAGGCCATCTTCAGAGCTGCATACATATACAATAAGAGACCTCGGCCGAAACGTCAGCCGTGAGGGCGAGATTTGAAATAAAATAATATTTGGCTGCATTCGTCTTGTTGTTTTCATGACTCCATCATCATTAAGCCTACAGCCACAGATCTTTTTCGATATTCTCTAGATAGAACAAAGAGCCGTCACAGTCTGACAAGTGAGTGCCGAATGTACAAAACCTTAAAAACATCTTCAGAATATTGAATATTAGAGTGTGTTTAAGGTGCGCGTCTCGGGGTGCTAATTTTGGGGCTTTCCAGCGGCCACAATTTTGAAGCTATCGACTTCAAATTTTTTTTTAATTAAAGCTATTTAAAATATCTACAACTTATAGAAGCCCTTTTTTTTTGATTTTCGAAAAAAATAAAATTTTTTTTTAGATTAATTGCATTAAATAAAAGATATTTTTAAAAAATTCGCTCTATATCTTATAGATAATTAAATTAGAAATCATTGTGTTAAAAAATAATTAATTTTTTACCCTTAATTAATTAGTTGGAAACTTTCAAATGAAATGAAATAAATCTCCTGTATCCCTATGGGAAAAACTAACGCCATATCTTGCCGCCTAGAGTAAAATATTGAATATTAGAGTGTGTTTAAGGTGCGCGTCTCGGGGTGCTAATTTTGGGTGAATCGTCTGCTAACGACTTTTCGAGACGCGCACCTTAAAGCACAATAATTTTGGATCTTTATATTGTATTTATCAAAACTCTGTTCACCCTCATTTTCGAATCGAATTTTATTCCTAAAAAACTTTGTACGAGGGAAGAAGTCAGAAGAGTCTAAAAAAATATAGACAAAACTTTGAGAAAGATCATTCGTGGGGATAGCAAAGCCTTTCTCGGTTTAATTCTAATCACATTATCGGGAATGTCATTTTTTTTTTTAATAAATTGAAAAAATATTTCGCCTTTGAAAATAAATTACTTTACTAATAGGGAGACATACTTAAATTAATATTCAAGGATAACTTGTTTCATTGGAAAATGCTAATCTCTATATGTATAATTATTTTAAAAAAAAAATTAACACATTTTTTTTTAAATAAAACTATTCTAATTAATAGGTTTTTTAATTAAAATTATGAATTTTATGAAAATTTACCCATTACAAGAAAGACATTAGTGAAAAAGCATCGCATGTAATAAATAATAAATTGAATAATTATAGCTTTATACATTACGTATATCAATTTTCAGTGTATTAAAAAGAAATACCTATAATTTTAGAAAATTTTCTTTATTACTCTAAATTTTAATTTTTTATTTAAATCATTAAATTTTAAAAAATATATACTAATTGAATTTTAATGTGAGAGATCAAAATGATATTTTTCTTCCTCCACCAATATATGTAAAGTTAATTATTTATTACAAAGAGTGTTCTGTGACTGCCTCCCACGAAGGGCCTCTCTATTACCCCCTCTATTAGGGGGGGGGGGCCTTCCGTTTTGAGCTGGATACGATTGTATAATATCATTCTTTTAATGAGCGCACGCTGTTAAAAAATTAAAAAAATATTTTATATTCCTATAAATTTATTCCTTTGTAGGGGGAGGGGGGGCGTCTATTGATTCAATCTTCGAAACAAAAAAAAAAAAATATTTGACTACGGAGCACATATTTAGGTTAATTAAGGTGCGCGTCTCGGGGTACTAATTTCAGGAGTTTCCAGCGGCCACAATTTTGAAGCTATCGACCTCAAAATTTTTTTAATTAAAGCTATTTAAAATATCTACAAGTTATAGAAGCCCTTTTTTTGATTTTCGAAAAAATAAAATATTTTTTTTTAGATTAATCGTATTAAATAAAAGATATTTAAAAAAAATTCGCTCTATATCTTGTTAGTAGTAGTAATCATTGTGTTAAAAAAAGAATTAATTTTTTACCCTTAATTAATTAGCTGGAATCTTTCAAATTAAATGGAATAAATTCCTTGTATTCCTATGGGAAAAACTAACGCCATCTCTTGCCGCCTCGAGTAACTCGGTACTGAATCGTCTTCTAATGGTTTTTCGAGACGCGCACCTTAAGGTAAAACATTAGGGTAAAATAATAATACAAAAAATATTAGGGTAAAATGGAAGATTAGATAGGTAGATTTTACTAATAAGCACAACTCATAATTTTTTTTTGAGGAGACAAGTGGCTAAGGGGCAGTTGCGTAACGTTTTTTAGCCCCCCCCCCCCCCGCAACCCGGGGTGCCCGGGCCCTTTCAAAGAGAAATTTTCATTATTTTTTTTTTTTATCTAAATTTTTCCGTTTTTATCGGAGCCCTGAGGAGATACAGTTTTTTAGCCCGGTCCGGCCGGTGGGCCCCCCAAGATCCGGCCCCCCCCCCCGAATCGCGGGGTCTGCGGAGGCGTACGTTACGCCACTGCTAAGCGGGTAAGTTGCGGATTACGTATCCTAACTTGGGTTGGAGTTCACTTGGCGCAAATAATTCAACATTGCCGAATTAAGGTAGGAAAGTGGGAGAACATTTCACCCTACAGACACAAATTTAAGTGGCCCAAGTGCCTAAAAAATGGGGATGACTTCGACTTGGTTAACCCAGATCCTGCAGAGAGGTGTTTGAGAAACGTGTAACATCGCAGGATCCATCAACCCTTATACAACAACGATGATAAATAAATTATCATCCCAGAGGCGCAATTAGGTGAGAGACGGGGTGGAATCTTGGTGGTTAAACTCCTACAGAAAATATTCTCTGCAATCGGAGATGTAATTTTTTTTAACCTTTCATTTTTTAAAATTTTTGTCATTCCCTCCACCTCCCCCAGTGGTCAATCCTGGTTGCACCACTGTATACGCCTTCATCATACAAATTAATTTTAAATACGGTACTTGATTAGTTTAAGATATATTAATACTCACTCGCTTATTTTCAGGAACAGAAGAAATAAAAGTTTTATTTTTTTTAATTCACTAAGCTAGTCACTTTTGAAAATGAGGCTTCCTAGAGTTTTGAGATAAAGTTCAAGATTCAAAGGTTTATTCAATCAAATGAATCCACATACAAAGTAAGAGTAAGCGGAAATGGCATGTATTGGGCGCCAGGTATTTTAAATTAAAAGCAAAAAAGGTCCAAAAATCAGCAACCGGATATTGATTTATTTATATTGTATATGATAAATATTTAATATTTAAAAAATGTATTAGTTGAATAGACAAATTAAATAATTAATTATTTTATTCACTGTTTCTCAATCTTTTTGTATAAGCACCTTTTTTTCAGAGGTGTGAATGAGGGAATAAAATAATTGCAGGTAGTATTTTTTAATTCTGTCTCTTCAATGTGATTATTTAATTTTATATGAAAATTAATTGACTAATTAATAATCCGAATTTTTTAATTAAATTATTTTTAAAATTTAAAGGAATTAATATATTATGAAAAAAAAGGAAAAAATAAAAAATTAAAACTAAAAATAACACCAGATCTATAGTTCACAAATTATTTTTCAGGATCTGATTTCTTCATTCAATGAACCAACTTTTATCTTAAATAATAATTATATTTTAAATTACGTTTCCAAATTTTTCTTTAATTTAAAAAAGGCGCCGCAGCACGTGACCAGAACAGCTTGTAATTTTGTATACATACATCACACATATATATATATTTTTGGGGGAAACAAGTGCATTGTACCCTTACTGCTAGTTTGCAAAACGCATCTCTTTGTTCTGCATCATTTCAACAGACTGAATTTTTTATATAATTAATTTTCTAACGTTTTTATTTCGAAAAGTGTTTTTTATTTTTTTTCTTATTCCATACTTTGACATTTCAATGTCAAATGCCGTCAGATGTTTTGATTACAAGATTGTTATTCATATTTTGGATTTATTTATTTATTTAAATTTCTCATTAAGGATTGTCTACTAACGGACTTGCATTCGTGAGATTTATATGTTTAGATTTATTTATTTAAACAAATTTTCGCAATAAAAGTATATATTTATGTTTTTTTGAATTATTTTAATTGCATTTCTTTGTCTCATACAGAGACAATGAATGCAACATTTTATCTACACATCCTAACTTTCTGATGTTTATAATTTTTTCGGAATTATTTTATTTTTTATTTTAATTTTTTAGTAATAAAATATGGCCTTTAGTAAAGCTTGGACTTGGTCGGAGGGTCTAAAAAAACGCGCAATTAGGTATCTTTTAACAAGACACCTTGGCAAATATCTTGATGAGAAAATAACTCTGGACCAAATGTCAGTAGAATTGATTCAAGGCACTGGAAATATAACTAATGTGAAACTTGATGTTCAAGTAAGTAAATAAAGAGCTTCCTTTGTTCTTTAACATTTTCTATTGTTTTAATTTTAAAACTATTCTTCACCATTTTGTTTATATTTTATTATTATTATTTTTGAATTATATTTTTCAGCATTAGTAAGGTTTATTATTAAATATTGAAATTAAAAAATTATTTAATAATGATAAAGCTTTAATAGCAAAAGGGTATTTATATATATGTTAAAAAATATATATATAAATAAATAGCTTTGAACAATAGACAAAAATAAACAAAACGCGTTCTGGTTAAACAGTCAAACTTAAATAAATTAAAAAAGAGGGAATAATAAGGTCCACCAACATTCCTTTTTATTATTATTATATATATCAAGGCTTCAAACTCAACAAAACTTTTTAGTTGCTGTTTTTATAAAGTTCATTTTTTTTTATAAATCGGTTCTTTCCTGCAAAAATAAGTTGTTTTTTTTTTGGCTCAATAGACCTATTGTCGTCAATATTAAACCCCATGCGTTTTCTCATGTGATTGTTTTTTGAAAATATGAATTTAATCGAAATTTTTACGGTTCATACTTGAGAAAACAATTCCAATAAAGATTTTTAACTTTTTTTTTATAAAAATAATGAAATAATCACATAAAAAAAAAAGATTTGGGCTCTTCAATATTAAACTTATTTGTAGAGTAACTAAGGATATATAATTCAAACCATAGGTGTACCCAGTTATTTAGGCAAATGAGATGGGTACTAAATGACAGAAATTTAATATTATATTAATTATATAAATTCCTTTAAAAAAATGTTACCTTATATATATATATATATATATATATATATATGGTAAGATGGGCCACAATGGAACACAAATTACAAAATATTTTTTGTGTTTTTATTTGTTTATTCAACAGCTTCAAAAGGTCAATGTGCCTAAAAAAAAGACTTTTTCTGCACACATACTATAAATTTTTAAATTGATAATTTTATCCAAACTGTTTTTATCAACCTATTTTTAAAACCCATGCAAGTGTTCCATTGTGGCCCTATAATATAAAATGATTTTAGTCTCTTTGTTGGATCACTCTTTGGTCTTTGCATAGCTAGTGGTGGCAGTTGTGCAGTTTGCATTGTTCGATCTGTTACACAGCTGGAAAAAGTCATCATCTGTGAATATTTCGTCAAATGGGAAAAAATATATCGTAAAATGGGAAAATTCCACAATGGAACTGTTTCATTGTGGCCCATGGAGGTTTGCTAAGAAAATTTAATCTTAATTTCACTTTAGAACTATATCAAATTACACCCCCCCCCCAATCTACAAGTTTTAGAAAGAAATGTTCTTTATAATGGTATGTGCCACTTAGCTCTAATAACAGGAAATCTAAATAAATGTAGTCAATAAAACAACTTGAAAAAATAACTTCAATATGGCAAATTCAAACAATGTATAATGTTTCTTCCTTACAAGGAGGCAGCCATTTGCACCAATGAACTATGGGTAGAAAAATAGTTCTGGAGTACACCCACAGTGTGATGTAGTTGGCAGGCAAGCCAAAGAAGAAAAAAAATTATATGTTCCACTGTGGCCCATGTTCCATTGTGGCGCACCGTCCCCTATATACTCGTGTATATATATATATATATATATATATATATAAACATATAAATCTCTTATCTCAAGATAATCAATAACTTGAGGGTTGTGAGCACTTAAAGCTTGTATCTCTTGAAGCTAAAAGAACAATGAACGATGTATTTCGATAGTATTCTTCATGGGTAGGCTAACATACAATAAATAAACCTCATCCCCAGATCCTTAATAGATAAAGGCTGCTCAGCCCAAAAAATCGTTGCACCTGAGTAGAGTCTAAAAGAAAGACACCAAATTTAAATATGAAAAAATAAAAATATCTTTTTTGAAGTCGAATATACTCAATTTTTAAGTATCTTAATACAAATTACTAGATATTTCTTCTAAAACCAAGTATTTGGATACTGCCCAACTCTGCAAGTGACTGAAATTGTCTCTGGTATCTTCATGTATAATATTATATATTTGACCTGTTCAACCAGAACGAATTTCCTCCTTGAGATGGCATATCAAGGCACTGCCGTTTTGTTAGTTTGTTTGTTTGTTTGTTGGTCTTCCAGGCACTTCTTATCCATAATTGATGTGAATTGGCTGGCACTAAGTGGAGATGAGGAGGCCAAACAAAAAATATTATCTGAATCTATTATTAAAAATATAATTAAGATTTCTTAAGTTAAAATATTGTAATTAATTAAATTTTTTCCAGGCTTTAAATGAATTATTAGACAATTATAATTTACCACTAGAGATAATTGATGGCTATATTGGAAAAATATCAATAACAATTCCTTATAATAGGCTAAGATCACAAGCATGCCTCGTCGATTTTGGGGATTTGGTTTTGACATTTCGACCAAAAAAACGAATCGAAAATGGTAATTTTTTTTATTTTCTATTAATATTATCTGAATCTAATTTATTAGAGGTGTTTTCTATAACCGTTAAGTACACCTAGCAACAAAAGTCACGCGACTCGTGTCTCGCTACAAGTCTCAGGGAAGTCGCGCAACCATTTTCCGTGTCGCGCCACTTTTGTCTCCCTTTCGAAATGGGATACAAGAGACAAAAGTCGCGCGACACGCCGCAGTTATTTCTTTTTATTTGAAACTTATTTGAGGGGTGAGTATATTATTTTGGCCTCCTGGCATTATATCTCCCTCTAGCCGGAGACCATAGGGGTATATTGTTACTTTGTTGAAATTAAAGATAAAATAAATTATTTTTTATTAAAGGGTTAGATAACTAATTGAAAAGTCTCAATTTCATATTAAAATATTATATTTAAAAATAAAATTTAGATCAAAAATAAAATATTATAAATATTTCTGTACTGCAAATGGGTCTCTAGGTGCGGACGCGCGACTTTGTCTCGCAACAGTCGCGAGACAAAGTCGCTCGACTTTGTTGCTAGGTTTGTACTAGGCTTTAGAGTCATTTGCTAGAGCGATTACTTTTGACTGATACAGATTCTATATACTTTATATACTATAAGACCATTTAATTTTCACGAACAAAAATGTTTTCCATTGTATGTAAATACTGTACTGTATTTATTATTGCATTTTTGATTACTTTTCAAAAAATCTTTTGTGACTGGTCGCACAGCACACAACTTTCTCTTATCTTTGGGAATTGTAAGTTGTGTTCTGTGCTTGTCACACCAGATTTATGGTGTCGACATATACAAAATCGTTGGAGCGAATTTTGAGAAAATCGAAAAAACTGAAAAAGTAGTACATCAGTAAAGTACTAGTACTTTTTGGCCGATTTTGTTCCAAAGCTTATTTTCACGCCTCAGGAGGGTGCTTAACTTATAAGCTTATATAAAAATTTAACCTCGTAGCTCAAATCCTTCATGTTTAAATTGAACACGGACAGACAAACCAATTTTTTCGACTCATGGAACATATATATACATAGATAAGAAAAATTTAAAAAGCAAGTATTGAAAAATAATCAGAGATTGTTGTGGACTATGGGACTTTTATAAGATATAATTTATAATGTAAAATTAATTATTGTTATTTTATTTAGGATCCTCGATGTTCGAGTCGGTCGTGAGTTCCATGACAAGCAGTATGCAACTTGCCGAAGAATGTCTTAAACAAGAAAATGAAAGTTTTGATGAAGATCGCCTCCGTTTAGAAGCATTAGAATTTTTTGCTGCCACAATCGATTACGGTATTGAGGGTATAATAAAATCGAATTTTTTTTTTTTTTTTTTTTTATTTACTTTTGGCTTTTAAGCTACGTTTTCCTCGGTGCGACTCTCACGATTATCGTTTAACGATTAAACTTGAGCACTATTTCTTTGTATTTTCTATGAGCTGTTTTGCGAATTTTTTGTTGTCTTCACGTAGATGGGAAATGATCAATTTTTGGTACAGACCCTTTTTCTTAGTTCAAACATACGTATGTTGAACGATTATCTTGAGAGTCTCATCGCGGAAAACGTAGCTTTAGCCAGCGGCTATCCCGCCAAACTACTTAAAACTTTTTTTTTTTTTTTTTTTTTTGTCAGCAAACTTCTAGAAATGTTATAAGATTATTTTCTTTTCCTTGATAAATGAATCTATTGCAAAGACATCTTCTTTTTTTGGGTTCTGGAGAATTTGTTTTAGGTCAGATGGATGTTTGAAGTGAGGTTCTATGGCTGTTATGAGGTTCGCCCTGCAGTGAACTGTATGCAGTTAAATATCAGATGATGATTTATTTGTAGCTTTCATTAAACAGAAATTGCATATCGGCTAATTTACAATATGAAACCTAAATAGATACGCATTTGACCTGGTATGGTTGATTGTCAATCTATTGAAAAGGGTTATAGCTGATCTTGGGAGGGATGGGAATGAACCAGGGATGTCCGAGAAACAAAAGCAATTTTAGTATTAATATGTGACCCGTTTGGAATTAAATTTTAAATTTTTTATACCGAAATGCTGTAAACTTAATATTTAAAATAAATTTAGCCCCATCCCAAAGGGTGAGAGAGGCTTTAAAGTATTTGGATTGTCACATTTGATAATCTTCAAAAGGAATGTCATTTCCTTAACAAATCTGAAAAATTATTTAAATCTACACTAATTTCGTGATCCCTAAATTTGAGCCTAGGACTAGAAATTTCAGGTGGGTCGAAATTTTTACAGAATGAAAAAGAGATAGAAGACAAAAGTCAAATTTTCGTTCAATAAATGAATTCCAAAAATTATAAATAAATAAAAAGTTATAAAAATCAAGATGGTAAAAAATGTAAAAAAATTTTTTAAGCCAGGATCCGAAGAAACTTTGCAGCCAGGAGATTAAATAAAAAAAATATTTTATTCCTCCTGGCTGCAAAGTTCTTTCGGATCCTGATTAAATCTCCACAGCCATAAAACATTAAGTTTTTTTTTTTCAGCTTTACGCAAAACACAAGTAAAATTTCAAAACCTTGTACTAAGGTTTCAACATCATCCCAGCCAAAGTGCTACAGGATTAGCCGTTGTTCTCAAAATAAAAAAGTAATAAGACTGATTTTAAATGTTTTTTTTTTTTTTTTTTTTTTTAATTTTTTTCAATTATTATTCTTTTTATATCTACTTTTAGAATGAACTTTTTTGATGAAGATATGATATCAAATGAAGACAAAGATCTTCACAGCCCTTCTTCTGCTGAAACAAAAATTCAAACACCACAATTTCTTTCAAAAAAACTTACCTTTGAAGGAATTAATCTGTATTTGGATGAGTATCCAATTACCCCAAATAATAGCATGAGTCGATCAAGAGAATCGCTCTCTGATGAATCTTCATCTGAATCTAAGGTAGATAAAACAACTTTTTAAAATTTTTATTTTTATTCGTTGCTCTAATACTTTTAGCCCAGGCGCTGGAGATAGTTGAGTATGCAAAATGTGACGACCGAATTCTGTCAATGGATTTTAGCTGAGAATAGCTCCAAGAATAAGGATCCGGATCTTGCCGGTCCAATTTTTTTTTACCCACACTCCCCTTCTTTGTATAGGAAATCAATGGGATACGTGCTATGATAATGTGAAGACCTGCAACTATGGTCAAATTCTTATACATAAGACCTCAAACAATGATAAGTAGTATCTTGCCATACAAAGAAGGGGAGTGGGGGTAAAAAAAAATTGGACTTGACTTTTTTTAAACATCAGTTAATAGAAAAAGTTAATAATTTTTGGGCACACATGATAAATATTGAAATTTAAAAAAATTTAATGAAAATATTGGTCTCTTTAACCCTAAAATGTCAGTCCCCTGGGATGTCCTTGCTCAAAAAGTGAACATGTAAATTCAAATTTATTTTAAACTATTTGATTTGAATCATTATTATCCATATCAATATAACCTAAGATACTTTATTAAGCGCTTTTAAGTCATAAATTCTGATTTTAAATAAATTTACCTTATTTTTTTATTTCCAAGTCGTGTTCCTCGATCCAGGCGTCAGTCCCTTGGCTTATGTTAAATTTGAAAAATATCTGATATTATACACTCTTGATAAAATAGTTATGTTTTATATAAGTTTAGGGTGTAAAGATGGCATTGGTGCCCAAATACCGAGCGTTATCCATCTTTTATATACTTTTATTGTTATTTTTGTTTCGAAAATCAGCATGTAAACACTCAATTCGTCAGTCCCTTGCTAAGTAATATTTATTAGTTTTTATTTCAACAATATAATAGATTTTGATTATTATTTCTTTCTTCTTATTTTTTAGCACTCTGAAGCTCACTTCGGGACTGCTCCTGTTACTCCTTGTTCTCTATCACCTCCTAATAACGATGGTTTTCGAACTTCCTTCACGCCCTCATCGTCTTCCTTCTCTTCGCATAGCAACGTTTCGGATACCTCGGATCCGGTGCTTTTTGCCAGCATTGCTGGTCGGCAAGAAATAAAAATTCGTGTTAAACAGGCACCAGAGGTATCTGGGCCTAATTTAGACATTGATTTTAATTTAGGATCATGGACCAATTTTCTTTCGCCAAGACAATTACATTCGCTTTTGACATTATCCCGTGGATTCTTCACTTGCCAAGATTGTCCATCAAGGTATTATTTTTATTTATTCCCACAAATCAATACATTATTATATTAATACAAATACTATACATAACATTCGTAATTTCTGTTAACTGGATATGATAAAGTGGAAGATGGGGAAGAAAAAAACCAGCTTCTTCTCTATCAACACTTCAATTTCAATTCAATTTTAATAAATAATCAATAGAAAATGTGGTCTCTAATTAACAACTACCATAATAATTAGATATATTAGTTTGGGATTCAACTATGAGTTGCAAGTGTAGTTACTCCTTACAAGTATTTAGACACCGCATAAATTCGAATTTATCTGAATCCCTATCTGATATATTTTATGAATTTTTTGGCAATCTCTCTCTGGACTTTCTTATATGTACTGATGATCATCCAGCTCAGAACGGAAGGGGGGCAAATTTTCTAATATCCATTTTATTATTTTATTAAATGCTACAACCTAACTCGAGATAGGGGAGGACGTCACTCGTTAGTTTATAATCTTCTCACAGATGGCGTGAATTTTTCAGTTTTTTATTTATATTTTTTGTTTTTTATAATTATTTCAAGTTTGAAAGGGGGGACATCTGTCCCCCCTTGCTACACCCATGCTGATGATGGCCTCCGGACCGAAATATTTGCAATAAAATAGAATTGTTGAGACAGGAAAAGAGTTATTTGGTTTTTTTTCTTTATCTTCCACCTTACCTAACAATTAAGGGGGGGGGGGGGGGGGGGGCTAGCATCCCTCGCTACTCCCTGCTCCATTGGAGTCTCTCTGGGATACGATTTTACTCTAAAGCTGAACGCACACCGATTGAGCAAAAACGCCCAATGACAAAACATTTTTGACGAATCGTGCCTAAAACTGTTTTTTCAATGCTTTTCTATGTATGGGTCACCGATTAGGCAAAAGTCAATTGGGCATAATTCGACATCATAGAACAAAATGTTTTGTCATTGAGCGTTTTTGCTCATTTTGTCCAATACCAACGCACACCGATTAGGCAAATATGCTCAATGGCAAAACATTTTGTCTAATCGGTGTGCGTTGGCTTTGAGCAAAACGTTTAGTCGAAGAGCGTTTTGCTCAATTGGTGTGCATTCAGCCTATGGAAGAGCCATCAGCTTATTTTAATTTAAAATTTATTTATTTTTTTTTAGTTCAAATATCAACGATCCCCGAGATGGAGATATGGATTCCTCTGATAAACTCTATAGATCATTGACAAGCAAAGGGCTTCAATATAGTCAAGGCTGGTCCACTGCGCCTTTAGATGAGAGCGAAGACGAAAGCAAGCTACCCATGACCGAGTCGATATACTCTGTCGAATCAACTATGGATGCTTCCTATAGTTCTTCAATGAGTAGTGCTAGCAGTTCACTCCATTCAGCTGGACAGGTTTCACCGAGCAAACGTCGGTCTCGAATTCCAAAAATAGATGACAAATCTGAACCGAATCGTTTTAGTATGCGAATAAGCAGTATTGCAGTAGTTCTATTGCATAACGACGTTTTGACGCCTTGCGTTGAAGGGGCTCTTGCTCGATCATCCGTTCAACAAATGAAACAACTCTCTAACGAATTCTTTGAACGTTTAGGTTTTTATACTATTACAGGTTATGGAAATAAAGACATGGAAGAGGCTAAGCAAGTTTTTATAGAAGCTTGCAATCAAGCTCATATAAGGTAAATTAATTTTTAATTTATAAAATTATATAATTATTTTCCTGACTGTAGATATGCAATGAGGAGATTGGACTCAGCTAAGAAAAAACAATGGGCAGATTTAGCTAGACATTTGATATTTCGAGTCCCTTTTCATCGGGACAGCCTTTAAATAATATAAATATTGTCACTAGATTGTCCCGAAGAAAAGTGCGATCCGTGCTCGAAAAGTAGCTAAATCTTCTTTTTGTTTTTATTTTGCTTGACTGACCTAGGGATGGAAAAGGCGCTCGAAAGTTTCTCGATTTTTAATTTTGGAATCGACTTGATATTTTTCGATTTTTGGAATCGATTAATCATTTCTGAAAGTCGACTTTTCTATTTCTCATTTTTAAAAACTCTATGCTTAAGAGATACTCAATAAATATTAAATATAGACTATTTATTTATTTTATAATATAAGATTTATTAAATATTTAAACAACAACAGACACAAATATTGTTTTATTCTATCCAAAAATTGCACGTGATATGGCACCAAATATTAAAATAAAATATGAAAGTTGAGTATCAAAATTAAATATTCAAATATTAAAATTGAGGAATTAAGAATGCCACATATTTTCACTAAGATGAAAAGTCAATCAATTAAAACGTTGCATACTATATTACCATTGGTATTCTAAGAAAAAAGTCGAAACCTTCCAGTGAGAATCGATTCTAATCATTTGAAAGAGTTTCAACTCGATTCTAAAAAGTCGATCATTTTCAATAAAAGATCGATTCTTGACTAAAGTCAGAGTCGATTTTCCATCCCTAGACTGACTCCAATATCTTCATGATAAAATCATTTTTTTTTTTTTTTTTCAATTTTAGGTTAATTGCTTGCCCGATTATGGTTGAAGGAGATTGGAAAGATAATTCAACCACATCAATTAACTGCTCCATGACAGCTGCATCGGCTGAAATTCTCGAATGCCTTATTGAAAAAAAATCGAATTCAACAGATTCACCAGATGTCGAATATGTTGAAGTGAGCGCTAGTTTTTTTTTCCTTTATTTTTCGGCCCGAGTGCTAGTTTAAATTTACTCTATTTTGAGAAATATTTACAATTTTGAGAATTTTATAAACGGAAAACGATTGCATTTTTATTATTAAAATACTCTCAAGGGGCGGGCCTACCATATATTATATTAGTTTTTTTAAAAAAAGGAGGTATGTTGAGGACAGAAATACAGGACTGCGCCATTATTTAATACCGTATATTATATTGTTTAAAGAAGTTCTGCCAAATATTTTTACTCACATTTTCTATAAAACAACAAATAAGTGAATTTTAATTTTTGACAAAATATTTCTTTATTATTTGATGATTATCTACAAATGATCTCTCCTAAAATATTTTGCATGGATGTTTGGCCCATAGAAAGGAAGCCAGCGATATGTTAAATATTCTTCTTCTTTTTTTAAATTTTTCCCCTCTTGGCTACTGAGCCCAATTTTATTTGTAGTCATTTTTGTTTAAGCCTTACATATACATTTTAAATTTTATTATATTGGCTGGGAAATTTAATCGATTAAGGGGAAAATAATCGGTTATTTACCATAATAGATGAATCGGAATAATCGATTATTTTTTTCCATAATCGAACACCTTTCTCTAATTGTCATAAGGGCCAGGCAAAGAGACATTAAATTAAGAAAATATCTTTTGTTAGAATAAGAATGTTATAATTTTACTCTACCATACTTCACTTTTTTCCAGCTTCTTAAATTCCCTTCTAAAACTGAAGAAACAGCTTACTATTCAAGATCTCAACCTAGTTTAAAATTCTATTTAAATTATAATGAAAAATTAGTTCAATATCATGGGAAGATTTATCATGTTCCTCATACGGATATAAGGTGAAAAAATAAAATTTACTTTTTTTATTTTAAGTCTACTTGATTTCTCTATTTATAATTTTTTTTTTAGCTTGGAATTGGAACCATGTTTTTCTGAAATTGATATTACTATTGTCGATCGCCTTACAGCTCTCTTAAATCCTCAACCTACACTAGATCCAAAGAGGAATTTTATTTTTGATAATTCAAGGGATCAGGTATTAAAATTCTTATTTTCCATTTTTATTTTCTTCTAACCCTATTTAAGTATTTCACTCACCATTCCTCCTCATGTTTCATGCTGTCATATAAAATATAAAATAAATCTGAAAATTTACTTAAGATAGATGAAATTTGATGTCGGTATGAATAAAAAGAGCTTCTCAACTTCAGTAAAGAGCCTTCGAAATAAATAAAGGTTCTTCGTTTTGGTTGAACCCAGGGGCGTAGTAAAGAGATTTTTCTAAATTTAGTTTATTTGGCAAGTGTACAATTCACATAATTTCTATTTTAACATTCATACATATAGTTACATTAGATTTATTGCCCGATTTTGAGGGAGTCTTGGTGAAATGGCTAGGAGGAGAACAATTATCTGAGGCAGAGTTTTGGGACATCCTATATGTTAGAGATTGGAACAGGCTAGCCATGTATGCAGCGGAGATGTGCGTAGGGATGAAACGATACGAGCAAATACAAGTACTTACTCGATACTTTTCTTTCGATACCAAGTACTTTTGGAAAGGAGTACCAAGTAGGTATCGGTCAAAAATACTCGTATCGATCCCGGTGCACGTACGCAATGATTAGTTAGGTTGGAAGAACGTTTACATTTTATTTCTTAAATTTCTACTTATTTACAATAGAAATAAGTGGAAAGGTTGGTTTCACTATATTTTACTTTTTATTATTGGAGCGTTTAACAGGAAAACATCATTTGGAAACGCTGTCCTAGAATATTAATTTATATATAATTATATATCATATATTACTCTCTGTAAATATTCCAAAAACATAAACTACTCAACACATATCACAGAATATTTTACTCAATTTTCAGATTAATCATAATATCCGGAGTGAATATGCCTTCCGGCCAGAACCTAAATTTGATTTTAAAATAACATCATCAAATCTTAAGATTAAATTAAGGTAATTTTTTTTTTTTTTACTTTTACTTTTATTTTTACTTTTATATGCGACAATTAAAAACCTCTTTCAGAATTCCCAGCGTGGATTTACGACCTGTGCATGATATGGATCGTCCTCCATGGTGGCGGCGGATGGTTCGCAAAGATTACTTCCTTTTAGAATTAACTGATGCTATATTTCGTTCAGGATACAAAAATCACCATAAAGATTCTTCAACTCCTTCTCATCTCGCCAGTAGAAGCGTTTCTGGCAATTTCTATGTAATTCTCAACAATAATTTTTATTATATTCTCTATTTGGCTTAGATAATTATCCAACTTTTATATGATCTTGCTATTTCTGAATACAAGCATTTCTTGGAATCCCAAAGATGAAGATATAAAATAAATAAAGTATTTTTTTGTAATCTCATTATATTTATATTTTAGCATGGTGATACAGATACCCTTTATCCTATTCTCTATGCGACCGCCAATGAATTTAATGGAAATCCCGAAAGTGAAAGCTGTCCGAGGTTTGTTTTTAAATTATTTATCGATATCTTTCTGAAATATTAAATATTTATATGTAATTGCTTTAAATAATTGTATCGTCTTATTTTTAGAATAAATTTTCATCATTTTCCTCGGCGAAATCCTCAAAATGATTTAGAATCATTATTACCTGATCCTCCGGGCATGTCGACACCTGCTGTATCAACGGCTCCGTTAGAAGAGAATTTCCGATCAATTCTAATAGAAAATTTATCGCGTCCAAAAGAACCATCCCCTTTTAGTAGTAAACGTGTTGTACATGAATCAGATACACCGCATACAAATCCTAACACTCCTACAGGTATATTTTTTTCTTTTAATAATTAAATTAATTTATAAAATATGGAGTACTAATAAATATTTTTTCAGCTGGCGAAGAATTAATCATCCCAGGCAATAAAGGAGAGATGTCTGAATTTATAGATCATACAATTAAAAATTGCTTAATTCATATTGATATACAACTTCCTAATGCGTGCATTCAAATGTCGTCAAAATATTTATTTGAATTGATTTATAATCGGTTTGTAATTATTTTGATTTTTTAGTTAAACAGGGGATTTAAAAAAAATCTAATTTTTTTTTCTTTTACAGTATTAACACCGATCTTCTTTTGTGGGAACCGTCTGCTCCTCATCCGAATTCTAATAAAAATCTTGAAGAAAGTTATTCTGAAAGTGATCAAATATTTGATTTCAATAGAACACCTTCACCGGATCCCACCTTAGAACAGCCTATTTCTAATTTATTATTCGATGATCCACTGATATCCTCAACTCACGGTGTGTGTTTTAATAATTAAAAATTAAATGAATGGTCATATCGTTAAAGAAATTTCTCTTTTTTATTTAAATATCTCATGTTCTGATGTTTTACGAAATTTTATATGCTTTTTCCCATGATCTTCAGAATAATGAAATATATATATATATATATTTTAGGGTGTTTCATTTGAAACAAAAAAATTTTTTATTGTATATTTTCTCGGACACACTGAAATATTGTTCCAAACATAGAAAAAAAATTCCCTCGATGTCCCAGCCCTTAATTTTAATTTTAAGTACTTCCTCTCGTTCGTTGAATTTGTTCCATTTAATAAATAACATATAAATAATTTTTTTTTTTTTTTTTTTTTTTAATTATAGATCAGTTCGGTTTTATGATTTTTCATTGCGATTAGTCGCAATCTGTAGTGTATTAAACTAGATACTCTTTAAATGTCCAGTATTATTTATTGTTCCCTAAACCATTTCGTCGGTGTCGGCCTCGAAACTCCTTTTTCCATGAATTTCCATGAAAATTGTCATATTTGCTTTGTTATTAACAAAAGGGCTGAAAAGATACAATAAAAAACTTGCAGGAAATTAAATTTTCTACAAAAAATGTCCTATGAAATATTTAGCTCAAGTGCGTTATTCGCAAGATAAATTCAGTTTAACTCAGTCCCTCTCTGAGTGAGAGGAAGCGGAGTCAGAGAGGGAAATTTAAAAATTTCCAAACAGTGAGCAAGAATAAATTTCATGCATTTGCTCCCCTAAGACGAGACAAGTGGGTCCAGGGGGGAGGGGTCGGCGGGCTTTACCACTAATAGTATTATAATCAATTTAAGTTTTTTTTTATTCTCTTTATAGAAAGTGAAATGGAAGAGGATAAATTTTATTCGATTTATAATCAAAAACCATCAGGATTTTTTATGAGCAATAAGAAAAAACCCAGTGGTCAGAGTCTTACGGCTGTGTCTTTGTTCGTAAAAAAAGGAATCCTCAGCATGTACACTAGAGCTAAGGTACTTTAATAATTAATCAATATCTTTTTTTCTTAATAATTATATTTTTAAAATTTATTTTAAGAACTCGAGTAATAATGTGATTCCTGGTCAACAAGGAGAATTACGAGTCCTTTTCGACGATGGTCAGCTTTTTAATGTTTCTGGTCATAAAGGCATATCTGGTCATGGTTACGTTTGTATCCAAGTCAATCGTGCAGCTTTTTATCATAATGGTATGATTCTTTTTTAATAATATTATGTTTATGTAGCATAAAAAACTAATAACTATATTCTTTAAATCAGGTTTAATGAGTAGCTCTGATATTCGCTCACCAAAATTCCTACTTGAGGACTTGATGACCAAAGGGCCAACTGCTTCTTTGGGACCGAATATGGAAACAACGATATATCGCTCAGAGTCTGGGGCGGTAGTCAAATCACCTTCTAATTCAAATAATCTGGATATGCTTACTGTAGCAGTGAGAATTCTTCCTGATAGAAAAAAGCATATCAAGGTAAATAATATATTGTTAATTTTATATATTTCCAAATGCAAAGAATTAAAAAAAAAAAATCTTTTTAAATTTTTAGTCTTTCCGAGTGGCTGTTGGATTGCGAGATGCGACTCTTCGCTACCGAATGCTTCATCGAGAGCGAAATTGGTTTTTTCAATTGAGTGATCTCTTTGATTTAGTTGATTTTCCCATTCCTGGATATGATCCACCCCAAACATTAACCGAACTGCATTTTCATCTCTGGGATTGTGCTATAGATTCCAGGTGAGGTTTATACATTGTTTGGTACTTTGAGATTTATTCAAATACAGTAAAATGCCGGATTACCCGATAGAGAGAATACATATAAAATTTATACATAATCATACATATTTATCTCTTTAAAAAATCTGTCATGACCCTTTGTTTTCTTAAATTGTCCCTTTCTTTTTGTTGCAATATCCCTTTTTAATACCCCAGTTTAGCCGGTATGCTGGAGTACCGAAGTCCGGATTAGCAAGACTCTACTGTAATTGAAAAAAAAAATTATTCAGAGTTTCGAACCGTTTTTTTTGTTCCTCTTTCTGTTTTGGTTACATTTTGTTTCAAAAATTGTTTTTGCCTTAGTTACAGGGACGTATATAGAGTTTTTTCGGGGGGTTCCGAACTCATATCCCCCTCTCCCCCTATACAGAAAAATATCTTTAAAATATCGTATATAACTGAGTTAGTCCGAGGTGCTCGGGCCCTCTCAACGTCAAATTTTTATTAAATTTTTTTTAAATCTAAATATTTCCGTATTCCTTCCGTATTACTTATCAGTCAGTCTATAAACGATGCGCCAAGTTTAAGTTACAAAATTGTTTTGATGAAGAAAAATAATTATTCTCTTTTTTGATCAGTCCCGTTTTGAAACGTTGACTTATATTTTACATAATATACAAGTAATTCTTTTTTTTCAGGCCCTTGTATTTGCCTTATAAAGCCATGTTGACGGTGGGTAGTTTAAGCGTCACCAGCAACATCGTCGCACAAATATCAACTTCCACTCTACGTGTTTTTGCCGAAGAATGCATGCTCTTTGTTTCGGATAAGGTGAAAAATCGAGCAGCTCCTGTTGATTTGCGACGTGACTATGTTTGTATTATTAACATGTCGCTCTTTGAGACTTCTTTCCGATTATGTGATCTTGGATTGGAATTGGGGCCAACACATGATTTAAGAAGTGCCCTTCCTTTGGTAAGTTACAACCCAAAATAACTAACAAAGATTGTTTTATTTACATGTAATTCCAGGCTAAGAGTTATCATTAAGTTGTTCAGATATTTCAAAAAAAAAACATAATTTCTTTTTTTTTTTGTTTTAGGTTCATATCCACACTTGTGAGGATTCGGCTCGGGCTTTTAGTTCTCTTTTGAAATACTTCGCCGATGATGGCGATTTACACCCTCCTCTAAATAATAATTCAGGAACCAACTCATCTGGACCTCCTTCAATGTCCGAAGATCAGAACGTTCTGGTTGACACACTGGATGATTCAGGCTTCGATGATATAAACAATCTAACAAAATCTCAAGTGGCTCATGTTCATCATCTAATGGAAGAGGCGATGAAGGAGCCTTCATCTTTACAAAACAGTAGCAAACAAAGTATGAAAATTCTTTTCTTATTCATATATTGACACATACATAGATTTCCTTCGTGAGGATGACCCAAATTGAACAAAAAATTATTTTGTAAATTGCACACTTTCTGTTTGAATCAGCTCTGCTTACTTAAATGAATCTTTGCATGTGTCCTACGTAACCATGCCAACAAATCGGTTTTTATTTTATCTAATTATCTAGAACCGACACCACGCGTCAAACAGAAGAAAGACGTAGAAGTTTTTTGTTTTCCTGATGAAATTGGCGCAGCAAATGTGTCCTCCGATAAGAACATGAGTGATTCCGAGTTCCTCCACGACGTAACGAATTCAAGCGATGATACGGAGGAAGAGAGACCAGATAGTGATTGGGAGAAAGAATTTATCTTTTTAGAGAAAGATATTGGTCTCACTGTGAGTATTTATCTTTTACAAATATGAATAATTTTTAATAATAACTAATTATTATTATGGAAGTTTTTGATTATAGACCACATTTTTGTATTAATTATTAATTTAAAATATAAATACTGTACAACGTGTCGACTGCTTATTCTGCAGTCGTTTTTAAGTACTGTGCACTTGCTCCGACTCAAGTGAACTAACCTTTAAGGGACCGATCGTTATGTGCATTTTATATACAAGGACGCCAGCGCCATCTACAATCATTCCTGTGAAGTTAGATACACATTTTCGCGCCATCTACATTCATTGAATTGATGGCACTGAAATTGAATGAATGTAGATGGCACTGAAATTTGTATCTAACTTCATAGGAATGACTGTAGATGGCGCTGGCCTCGTATATAAAATGCACATAACGGTCGGTCCCTTAGAGGTTAATTCACTTGAGTCGGAGCAAGTGCACATTACTTGAAAACGACTGCAAAATAAGCAGTCGAAACGGTGTACAGTATTTATATTTTTTTAATAAATAATTAATATAAAAATGTGGTCTATAATTAAAAACTCTCATAATAATAATACAATCTACAAAAGCTTTAATAAACAAACTCTAATTATTCATTATTTCATTTCAGACACCAGAAGTGAAACAATTAGTTGATGAACCAATTCGTGTGATTGATAATCATTTTTCAGTTCCTTTAGGTAAAACGGATTCCTTAAAAGCTCCCAAGCATTATCCGAACCCTGAAAAGTGTTATACTTTAAGAGAAATGACCTTAATCTGGCATTTATACGGTGGTTCGGATTTTGGGGATCCTTCGGATAAAAAATCTGAAGATAAAAAGGACAAAAAAAAGTATTTACATTATTTTTTACATTTTTTTAAATATAATATTCTCAAATTAATTTTATTTTTTATAGAGTGGATGGAGAGGCTAAATGTCCTTGCTCGAAAAAGACAGAAGGAGAAGTTTCTTATTCCAAAGCTTCTCCACAAGAAGTTGTGGTCCAGGACGGAGTAACGCGTTCGCCTCACCTTCCTAAAAAAAAAATAGTGAAACCTTCAAATTGGATCACACGAGGAGGTCCGGGAAGGGATCATAGTACTCATATAGAAGTACACCTCAACAAAGTAAGAAAATTTTAGCAAAATTGTTTAATCTTAAAATAAAATTTACCATTTTATTTAAATCTAGTATTTAAAGAAAAGTATATATGTTACGCCGAATTTGCGAAATTGGCTATTTCATAAAATCGGCAGAATTTTGCCTTTTTCGTGAATTCGGCAAGCCGTCTGCCGATTTCATGAATTAGGCAATTTTATCCCTATATCACGAAATGGGCTACGCCAGTAGCGCATTCTGTGCGTTTATTTTCGTAACTATTCTTCGCCCACGCATTGAATATTAGTTGGGAGATCGAAGAATGAGGGGAATCTGAGGGAAATGGCCGAATATAGACCTCTTTAAAGGTGGGGCTCAAGTAGCTCCAATTTTAACAGATATTAAAATGATATATATTGTATTTAAAACAATTTGCGGAGACCCCGGTCTAGTCTGTTTCGGTCCTTTGCAGTAAGGTTCACCTTAGAAAAAAAAAATTTAAATAAACTTTAAGGAACTCACGGCTTCGGTTAGATTAGCTATATATATATAAGATTCAAGTATCGAAAATATTTTGTAGAAGGGGGGTTTCTATACTCGGAGTCTGTTTTATTTTTATGTTTTATTTATATAAATAATTACTAATTAATAATTAAAATAATTTTCAGGTGCGTTATAGATACGAAATCTATCCACTAACTTCAAAATATTCTTCTAGACATGTTTTATTAGTACATATGCTAGAAATTTTAGATCGGATGGAATCTTCATTAATAAACAAATTTCTCTATCTGTATAGTAGTGAATCTCGACCAAGAAAATCCCACGCAGATATGGTATTAAAATAATTGTCTTTTTTTATTACTTGTACCAGATAATAATCTTTTTTTTTTATATATAATTTTAGTTATCCTTTAAGCTTGTGACTCTTCGTCCCGAATCACCTAAAACATCCGAAGAATGTTGCGTGAAAGTTTCTGTACTTCCTCTGCGTCTAAATATAGATCAGGACGCGATTCTATTTCTGTATAATTTCGGCATGGCACTATCCAAAGGAAATCAATCAGATGGTGAATATTAATTATATATCTAATATCATAACTTCTTAAAGAAAACATTTTTTTCACTAACTACGTTATATTTTATTTTTGTTTAGATAATGATTTAAGTGGGGGAGGGCCATCCTCTCGCCATTCGACTCCAACTCATCAACCACCAGTGATGCACATATCTCCCAATATAACTTTACCTGATATAAAATTGCCAAAAGATTCCTCATCAAATAGTGAGCCATTACTTATTCAACTGGATGATGATCAGCAATTTACTACCAAGCCCCGATCTTCTTCCATGAGTGATGTTCCACCTCAAAGGACGTCAGAGTTTAGCAAAACCGGCTCTTCGCCTTTTTATATTAGGTATTATTTATCAATTAAACTATTTCTAACCAAAATATTATTTTTTTTTTATTTATTTGATTTTAGGAGTTTTATTTTCGAATCCGAAGTACCAATCAAACTCGATTATACAGGCAAAAGAGTTGATCTGACAACCCATGGTCCTCTAGCCGGGATTCTTTTGGGTTTGGGGCAACTTAATAATTCTGAGTTGAAACTTAAACAAATCGTTTATCGTCACGGGTAATCTCAATAATTTATTATACAAATAAAAGAAATAAATAATATAAGGGGTGCTCCACATGTGGACGACCTCTAATCTATATCTATACAAATGTTTAATTATTTTTTGTTTTTAGAATACTTGGATTTGATAAACTTATTCACTTTATACTAAACGAGTGGATGCAAGATATAAAAAAAAATCAATTGCCAAGTATTTTAGGAGGAGTTGGACCAATGCATGCTCTAGTTCAATTGCGTAAGTTTCTTTTCAATAAAGTCGAGTCTAGTCTAATCATAATATTATAAACAAAATATTAATACAAGCGTACCTACTGTATATCTATTGAATCCAAAAATTAACATGGCATAAATTTGAAATATTCATAATTATTTTTTATATACTTAATTAATTTAAATAAAATAAAGAAAAATATGTCGTTTTTCAATTAGAAGGACAAATCAACATAATCTCAATATGTTTTGTTGGATATTAATTACAAATTTTCTTTTTTTATAAAAATTTTCAATAAAATAGGCAGAGAAAAACTGAATTGGAAAGATTCAGTGGCGTCATTTCAACTTTTCCTTGGGGGGGGGGGGGGCAAACTTTTTTTCCTTGATACTTATTTACAAATAGGTACTCAAATTTTGCCAAAAGATATTTAATAAAATTAATTGTTAAATTTTGTACAGTTTATATACTCGTAGATATTTTTTGAAATATATTTTTTAGAATAATATAAAATTTAAAAAAATTCAGAGCCCTTGGGGGCATATTTCCTCCTGCCCCCCCTCCCCCCCAAATGCGCCTCTGGAAAGATTATTTTAAAATTTCAGAAATTTAACGTTAATAAAAAAATTTCGGCATTTTTGTCTTGGTTTTATTTAAATTTTAATTATTTACTAAAATGATATGGATTTGTGTTAAATTTACTTAGAATAATATATTTCATATAAAATGTTTAATAAATTACAGTATCATTAATAGAACAGGTCTTTTTAAGAAGAAACAATGTGTTACGTTTTTTTTTTTTTTTTACTTGCAGAATAGTTATTTTGATTTTCTCAAAAATTTTGGCTTTATATCTTTTATTTTAATTAATATTCATATTTTAGTACAAGGCATCTGGGATCTCTTCTGGATGCCGATAGAACAATATCAAAAAGATGGTCGAATTGTCCGAGGCCTTCAAAGAGGTGCTAATTCCTTTACAACTTCGACTGCAATGGCACTTCTGGAACTGACTTCTCGTTTATTGACAGCAATTCAAGTTAATATTTAAAAAAAAAAATGATATTTTCTTAAAAATTAATTCTTATAATAATTAACAATATATTTTTTAGGTGACAGCTGAAGTTGCACACGATATGGTATCTCCAGGTCTAAGTGTACGGAGACGTTTAGAGGATGGAAAGTGGAAACGATATAATCCACCTACAGATCTTCGCGAGGGAGTGACGAATGCCTATTATTTAGTCAAAGAGGTTGGAATTTATATTTTATTTATAAAAGTTTCTATTAAGTTCACGGAAAATTAATTAATATTTATCTTTCAGGGCTTTATAGATACTGGTACTATACTTGTTAGGGTTGCCAGCCAGGAGCATGAGCACAAAGGGGTGTCCGGTGCCGTCGGAGGAGTTCTCCGACAAATCCCCGGGACAGTGGTCACGCCGGTTATCCTGGCTACTGAGGCGTCTGCCAACATTTTAGGAGGGATGCGCAGCCAATTGGTCCCCGATGCCAGGAAAGAAGCCTTCGAAAAGTGGCGCAACGAATCCATTTAGTGATTTTCTCCCTTTTTTTTTTTTTTTTGTCTATTTGTTTGTCTCTATATTAAATCAAACAAATCGGTCATCACTTTAATTTTTTTTCGTTTTTAAGCCACAATTGCCTTTAATTAATAGGTGGCAGTGAAATGAAATTTTAATCAATTTTTAAGACTGTTTATCCAAAGTCCCCTAATTTTACTATCGGCATCAGTCAACCTGCTGGTATTGATAGTAATTGGTAGTTTAAATATATCATGCGGAACAAATTAGAACTGTAATTGGAGGTAAGAAAGACAGCTAGAGAAATAAACCTATTAGTGAGATAGGCTTTTTTTAAGTGAGTTTGTTTTTTAAGATATATACTTTGACGTTTCGGGCTGTATAAATCACTTTCGACTGGATAGAGCTTTGTTTCAAACCCCCAACTACTCTATTTAGATCAGTCAACATAGATAGATGCGAGATGAGTTTGTGTTTGATGGACGGGTAGTCCCTCAAGCGAAAATGGAAATCCTGGTTCGAGTCCAGATGGCGCAACATCCAATAAAACACAAACACATCTCGCATATTATCTTTATAAAAAAATATTCTCCGGTATACTATTAGGAAATATTTTTGTAGTCCGATCCGATGCAATACTTTTGAAGAATAATAAATGAAACCAGATTCCAAAAAGATTTTTGACATTGCGATATCATTTTGCCAGATTTGTCCTAGTTTCTCCAGCTTAGCAATTTATTATTATTTTGGGTTTTGAGCAGCTATTTCGTAAAGTTCGAACAGAAGCGAGAACACCTTTCCGCCCCAAAGGTTTTGCACTGAACTGCAGAGATTTCTAGCGACAAATAAAAATAATAATCATGGCACCTGCCTTGTTATAAGAAATCTAATTATCTAAGTGGACAAATATATTGAACAAGAGGTCTCTAGACCTTCATATGCTAAAAAGACCTTCAAAAATAGTCGTATTATTGTGTATCAACTTTATGTCGGTCGAACAAATTACAAGGCCCATATTGTTTATATGCATACACTATGTCACAATAACTTCCTAATTTCCGCTCCTCTATACGAAGCCATCAGTTCGATCAATTATAAATTATCTTTTTAGTGATTTAATTAATTTAGAATTTTTTTTTATTTTTCACTTCATTTATTGTAATAATTTATTGGGAATGATTTATAGATTTTACATTATTACATTTATAGATTATATATTATTATTATTATTATTATTATTATTATTTGTCCCTCCCTGTAGAAACTGACAGCCCATATTTCTCTTTTTACTCTTTTCTTCAACAATTCTCAAACGAAAATATACAATAATATTAAAATTTCTGGGGAATGGGGTCAAATCGCCTTTATATACGTCCCTATATCGTGTTATTTTATTGTTGATATTTTTCGAGATCTCTCTATTTGAATAAGATACTGGTATTTTACTAATATCTTATTCAACTTTCCGCCTAAAGTATTAGTATTTTACTAATATCTTATTCAAATATATAGATCTCGAAAAATATTTAACTATAAATTGACCCCCCCTTGAGTTGCTGCTTACGTGTGTTAGAGCAGACCCTCTACTGGTTTAAATAGCGGCGGACAAGTGAGAAATTTTTCTTTGAGACTTCTTACTTTGTTAGGGAAATGGACGATCAATTTGCATATAAGGGGAAGTGAGTTTTTGTTGGTGTAGGTCCGGTGGCCTGGTGTGAAAGACAGCACACCGATGCCCCGGAAATGCTGGAGATCCTGGGTTCGATTCCCGGGGGCCATGGGGCTTGACCTCACCAACAAGAAACATACTCACAGTCTGGTTAAAAAAAAAGTGTTATTTTATGTCATACTCTTTCCTAAACATAAACGCTTTCAATAGTAGGTCAATTTATAAATGCTAATCCAATGTCAAAAATCAATCTAATAATAAATGGCCATTTTCCAGATGAAATTAATCGCGATCTCTTTAAATTTTTGAGTTATTGTTTGTCCATAAAAAAGCCTAAGCCTGTTTTAATTATATATGAAAATGTCCGTCTTTTTTACCTTCTCTTATAGTAACAATTCTTCCTCATATATAGCTATTTAACTAAATATAAATATATAATATAATTGAAATACATGTATATTAATCAATATATAATTTTATCCACCGTTTAGAGAAATTTATATATTATATATGAAAAATAAAAAATCACCACAACGATATTTGAATATATTCAAATAAAGAATGGCGCAAACTGATAATGCTTGAGTCCTGCAGAGTATAGAAAAAATATATTTATATTCTTGGCCCAATTGAAGTTTCAACTTAAATTACTTATTAGAGTAATTAAAAAAGTACAAAGAATCAAAAAGACCCACCCACTCCCTGCGTAGCAAATTAGTTTGCACCATTCTTTAATTCAAATATTTATATTTACTGGAAAAAGTGATTAAACTTGTCAAAGAAGAAATACTAATTTTTTATTTATTTATAAGTTTATTCATTAATAATTTTAGTTAATTTTTAAAATAGTTTTTTTACAAAAGTGAGAGTAGGTTAGGAAAGATTTTATTTTATTATTAATCTAAACAATATGAATTTTAAAACACTTTATATTAATTTAATATTTACAAAAAATTTGTAGATCAGCTAGCTAGTTCTCTGCTAATGTTTTGGAAGTCAATTTTGTCGAGATTTTTTTAAACTATTTCTATAATCATTGTAAGCAGAGAACTATTTGTATTACAAAAGATTTTGAAATTTGGCTCGGTACTTAATTTTATTGCTATAGTTATATTAGTTAACTGTGTCCTTTTTGTAGTTTAAGCCGACGTTTCGGTTTGATTTACGACCATCCTCAGGCTGAAGGGTGTCAAATAAACTCATCAAAAAGTCGAATGGCTACAATTATGTAATATTTGTCATTTAATAAGGACCATAGGCTATGCGAGCCAAAGAAAGGTTAGATTGTGTCCTTTTTTGTGAATTTATTAAAGAGAAAATAAGCTCGAAGTGGCGGACACTATCATAGTCGGATATAATTTGTTAAGCAATGTTAATCGATCCAGTCAGGTCTATTCTCTAAGCAAAAAAACGTTAACTTTTAATATCTGAAATCAGCGTTAATTCATTTTAACCCTCCTTGCCTCCATTTGCTATTCTGTAATAAAAAACTTTTTTTTTTTTTTTTATTTAACAAACACGTGGCTTTAAGT
>JAKCPI010025711.1:0-13451 GCA_023213315.1 Euborellia annulipes | reverse complement strand
ATTTCCCGACGAGTCTTATTTCAAGATCTTAATCTTTAACATTTAATACTGTCGAGTTTGATTTCTAAGTCTAATTTTTGTTTCTAATTGTTAGTTTTAATTCGATACGTTAATATAAATTTTAAAATGTTTATCTTATCTAAAATATTAAAGGGTTTCTGATTTATTATTAGAAATAATTAAAGAGTGTGTATCTGATGCTTGATGTAAATAAATATAAACTCACAAATATATTTTTCATTTATTTGCAACTCAGTTTCGAATTCCTTTCCTTTATTTTCTGTTCGGATCTAAATGATCGATAATAATTAATTCTCTACTCCACTGGTCCTTAACCTTTTTAAGCAGCGAGACAAAATTGAGAAATTTGTTCATCTAGTGACCCAAAACTTTTTTTTTTCTTGATATTTAAGCTATTTTCTTCAAGTTCCCAATGGAGGCGACCTTTTGTTAACGCACATCTGAATTTTTTTAACAAATAAAATGAACATGGGGGACTTTTCAATCCAAGGAATATTTAATTAATGTTTCTTATATTTTTATTTTTAATAGTACATTCATTGAATAAGTTAAAATATATTTTTAATTTAAATTTAGGGAACGAAGAAAAGATTATTTTTATTATAGACAAAAGGATCAGCCGGGGCTCGAACCCGGGATCTTTGCATGTGTACTGCAATGCTTTGTCATAAGAGCTTTAGCTCCTATATCCACTAAGCTACTGATCCCTGAACCCAAACTAATACCTATTGTCTATATGAATTATGGAATTTCTTTTTAATCCTCTCCTCGTTCATTTTTCGCAGCGTAGGCCTTGATTCATTAATTAAACAATTAAATATTCCAGCCCCGGCTGATCCTTTTGTCTATAATAAAAATAATCTTTTCTTCGTTCCCTAAATTTAAATTTGTTATTAATTGTCTTTACACGGCCTCGTTGTGGTCGCGCCCCGGGTGAAGAGAAAATTATTTTCGATCTTTGGGGTCTGCGATCGATTGGGAGGCGCTGGCGTTATTTGCATAAAGGCTCATTCAACACCAAAACTATTCTCTAAAAAATTTGAGCCAAAATTCAAATGTCTTGAGGTGCACATTTTATTTAAAGTTTCAACCATATTGTGTACAGTAGGGTGGAGTGAAAAAGCAAGATTTTTTCATTTTTTTTTTTTTATTTTATTTTATTTATTTATTTCAACGGCATTTATAAGCCTATAATACATACATTATATTATTACATACATACATTATAATAGCTTATAAATAAGGTAATAACAATAACAAAAACAAAATATCACATTAAAATAACTCATAAAATCTAACAATACTAATAATACCTACGTCATAATAACAATATACAATATAATGTTCACTCATAGATTAATGTTAGCTTTTTGAGAAAAATTCCAGCTCTGTTAATACTTAATGAGAAATCCAGAGGATTATCCAGTCGTTGTGACAAATTATTGTAACATTGAGATAGTCTGAATACAGGATTTGCTTCAGAGTGCCTACTGCAAGGCAATTTTAATTTTTTTTTTCAAATTTTATTTCTCCTGATATTACAATAGTTGTAAATGAACATAACAAACAATATAACAAAATCTTGGATTTTTCAGAAGTCGTCTTGAGGTTGCACAATTCACTTGAAGAACTGTTGTTTAGACTCGAATTTCGGAATTTCCTTCCTGGACTGAATCTGGGTTCTAATAAAACCATCTCTGGTTTCCTGGCCACAAACAGTTGCTGAAGCTTCAGTAACTAGTTTAATATGTCTTTCAACGGCCTGTGAATGACAAGGAAACTTGGCGATATTCATTTTGAAGCCAGTTTTGATGATTTCATGCAAGTTTGATTCGGACAGCAGTAGAGTGGCTGCCGGCTTGCTTTCCCAATTAATCATGCTGTAATATTCCTGTGAAGAAAAATTTAATTTGGGAATGTGAAACGGGCGTATACCACTGCTCCGAATGAATCTTTTAGCCGAGTTCGTCATGAGAGTTTACGCCCCTTCTTGGTTCGAAATTAAAAATCTCCCAAAAGCCACTCATGGTGCCCGACATCTACATGGAATTATCACAAAGAGCTCCTTCTTACCAGAAAAATACAAAAAGGTTGTCTTTGATGCTATCCAGAGAAATGCCTACTTTGCGCACTCGGAAAACTTAATACTAGCCATGTTGCAGGATGAAAGGCAACATATTCGTGAACTCGGACTGCGACGGATAATTAAGGCTAGAGGCATCATTCGGAGCAGTGGTATACGCCCGTTTCACATTCCCAAATTAAATTTTTCTTCACAGGAATATTACAGCATGATTAATTGGGATGACGCTATCATTCATGAGCCGGCAGCCACTCTACTGCTGTCCGAATCAAACTTATAAAATCAAATGGCTTCAAAATGAATATCGCCAAGTTTCCTTGTCATTCACAGGCCGTTGAAAGACATATTAAACTAGTTACTGAAGCTTCAGCAACTGTTTGTGGCCAGGAAACCAGAGATGGTTTTATTAGAACCCAGATTCAGTCCAGGAAGGAAATTCCGAAATTCGAGTCTAAACAACAGTTCTTCAAGTGAATTGTGCAACCTCAAGACGACTTCTGAAAAATCCAAGATTTTGTTATATTGTTTGTTATGTTCATTTACAACTATTGTAATATCAGGAGAAATAAAATTTGGAAAAAAAAATTAAAATCTTGCTTTTTCACTCCACCCTACTGTACACAATATGGTTGAAACTTTAAATAAAATGTGCAACCTCAAGACATTTGAATTTTGGCTCAAAATTTTTAGAGAATAGTTTTGAGCCCCATAGGCAACTATTAAGAGGTCAGGCATATCAAAATTCAAAAAATTTTGTTTTTCACTCCACCCTACTGGACACTCTTCATTCAGTCATCTTGAAATTCATTCTCAGGACTCACACTACCTACACTAAAAGACAGGCCTATGTCACACACGTTGGATTGAAAGAAATAATGGTTTTTTGACAATAGCGATAATTGTATAAGGTTGACAAAGTCCATATGCCCTACGCTACGGCTACAATGTACAGGCCACACATATAATTATGTTGCGCCGACTTCGACAAAGAACCAATTTTATTTTTTTTACAATACAATAATATCGGCGGTATCTTTGATAACTGATATAAGCCGAAATGAATTTGTAGGCGAAATAATCAAAAAACGGAAGTTCTAAGTACAACATTGTTTTGTTATATTTATATTTATATAATAGAAATTTGAGCGTAATTAAAGAATAGCTTAGCAAATTTTACATCTAAAAACTTGATGTTTTAAAAATTATGCTTGTAAATATGAATGTACAAAATACTATTTGTTTGTTCTCGTGGTTGGGCACAATAGATTATAGGGTGGCCATGTGTAGCATTAATTATTTAATCATTATTATTTGATAATTAAGTTGAATAATTTTTAAAAATAATTATAATTTATATTTTTTTTTTTACTGAGATAATTGATTTAATATTTTGTTTATTTGATGTCGTACAAAAAATAGTTCTAATGAAAGTTTTTATTGTAGATTAAGTAGAGGTAACAAAAAATATATGGTTCTATTTAAAAAACAGAACTTGAACTCGAAATACCCTTGAAAGCTTGTTCTACGTCGAACAACAATAACGTAGTATAGTTCCCCCTTGATATAAATAAACTTTTATTTGAAACATTTTTTCATATAATGCATTGTTTTTGAGTTATAAGACTGTTTCAAGATAAAAAAAAACTCACCCGGTATATATTTAAATATTTACTTTATATTTATCTAAATATTTATTTTAATAAAACAGAGGACAACCTCAATTATTTCTCTTTATAAATCAACAACTCTGATTCTCTCGGCAAAATCAAATCTTTCCAATTTTTCGAAAGCCTTAAAATATTTTAAGAATTTAAATATATTCACAAATAATTTCACATGACTAGCATTTTAAAATTCACCCATAAAATTAAATTTTCCGACTAGTAAATTGTTTGACCAGCTTAATATTTTAGATTATCTATAATTTTCGAATTAATAAATAGTTGTAAAATCTATTGCTGTACAACCAATAGATGGACTTTTGTCAAAGTAAAAGAGGGAAGGGGATTTATATATGTAGAAGGGGCCACACAGTATAAAATAAGAATTTTCTCATAATACTAAATATTAATTCATCTCTAGAAAATATTTATTATAAATTTGTCAGAGACTTCCATATCACGAAACGTTTGGGTTATATTAAACGTTTTGAAGATCGTTTTCATAAAAGATTTGTATTTATTTATATTATAATTATAAATTTATTTTTAACCGACTTCAAAAAAAGGAGGAGGTTCTCAATTCGACTGATTTTTTTTTTTTTTTTTTTTTTTTTTAATGATATTGATGTGAGAAGGAGATACACCAGAAGGTGGATCCCCTAAAGGCCTGTATGGGCTGGCCCCTCCATCGTGAAAAGAACAGAGTAGAAGGAAAAGAAGCCGGGATCACGAGCCAATCTCAGAAACTTAGATACAATTCAATATCCAATTTACTAAGGTTTTAGGGGCTTCGAGCAGTGGTAAATTCTCCGCGCGATAAATTCGGTTAAATTTATCTCCCACTTAATTTTTATTACCAGACCCTATACTTACAGAAAAAATGTCTGGGTATAGCCGGGAATCGAACCCGAGACCTCCGGGTTGCCAGTCAGTTACTCTGACCATTACACCACGGAGGCGGACGAATTGTGAACTTTTGATATTTTTTTATTTGCATTGAATTCAGTATAGTGTCCGATTGGTCCCGTTTTTTTTCGTTGGTATTGGACGTTTTTTGTTATGTTTGATCACCCATAACTTCTTTGTTTATGAATCGATTTCGATGATTCTTTCTGCGTTTGGATCAGTATCGCTCCAAGATAGTCAAGATATCTAACTATTTATTTATTTGTCTATTTTATGTATGTTCATCGAGAACTTTTTCAATGGACCATTTCATTCTTTTTTTATTGGAAAGGGGGTACCTTAGGGGTGGTCCCATATCAATTTGGTCAAGTTCTGATGATATGATCAATGACGAAATAACGTAAATCTCCAATTCTTATGAGCAAATAATCGAAATTATAATAAATAAAATCTTTTATGAAAAAAATCTTAAAACATTCATTTAAAACCCGCAAACGTTTCGAGAGAATTTCTATATTTATGAATTGAATTTTATTATCATTTTCTGATTCATTCGCCCGACGCTTTCTCTTACGAGATGCATGCAAGGTATTATATTAAGTCACTATTAATAACATCACTAAAAAGAGAAAAAAAATAAAACCGACTTCAAAAAAATTAAATTGCAACAAATAAAATAATAATAACTTAAAAATCAAATAAAATGCACTAAAAGGTATAAAATAATTATCTAATTTAGTTACAACTAAACGAAGAAATATTTAGATGAAATCACTTTTTGAAGTCGGTGCCAAACAAACTATATAAGCGACCGTACCCGCCAAACGTACTAAGTAAGATCCGTCGAGTTCGATTCATAAAATGTATATATGTTTAGCACCGACTTCAAAAAGTAATTTCATGTTAATATTTCGTCGTTTAGTTGTAACTAAATTAGATAATTATTTTATACCTTTTAGTGTATTTTATTTGATTTTTAAGTTATTATTATTTTATTTGTTGCATTTAATTTTTTTGAAGTCGGTTTTATTTTTTTTTATAAAAATTATTTTTATATTTAATTAACCTCCCACCAATTGTACCTGTTCATGTAAAATAGTTTTTATTTCTATCTGACTACGGTAAAGAAACGGTTGAGAAACGCTGATCCACCTAACAAAAAAAAAATTAGAATATTCAAAATTGACATTAAAAGATTTATTCTCAATTTCCCGGAAAAAATGGGAAATGAATATGGAAATCTTCAAATATGTTAATACAAGTGTTTTTTTATTATTAATATACAAGTTCAAGTGGCCGATAGAAATGGAATTTAAATTTCTAAGAAAATTACAAAAAGGTGTCATCTATTAGATCTGAGATGGAATGGATGATTTCTTTACCTTAGAGGGTCAAGTATTGTAATCCTGCATGAAAAAAGTATTTGTTTTTTCTAAAAATTTGAACAACCGCTGAAACTATTTTTAAAAAAATAATTGAGCAAAATTATGTCGTTTTGGTCTACAAAAATTTATTATTAAATGAACATAAAAAAATTATATTTTACCAGATATTAATTGTTTTGTTAAAATGTCTCTTAAGTATATGTTACCAAATTTTGTATACGTTCTCTAGCTCAAAAATTATAGTGTGAATATCAAAACAAAATTGAAATTAAGAGTTGATTAGATTTTGGGTGAAATCGAACCCAAAATTAAAGGGGTGGGGGGGGGGGGGGGGGGGGGGGAGTTCTTAAATAAAACAATTTTCAAACTAAAAAAATTAATGAAATATACTATAAAATAAGCTTGTAATAAAAAAAGAAGGGGGTGGGGGCGAGGCAAAATTTTGTGGTTCAAAAAAATAGAACTATAACTACAGGGTGGAGCATAAATATCTCCCATATTTTGAAGAAGTATAAAAAAATGAAAAATTTAACTAGAAAAAAACTGAATATATTTTTGAAAAGAACATAAAATATTTTTTTTTTTAATGTGTTTTAAACATTATATTAGACAAATGGCGGCCCTCGTTGTAAATACAATTGCTGGAGACAGTGGCACACCAGGATTTTTTCTTGGGGTGCGGGGGTGGTGGTGCAGGGTGGAGAAGGGGTTTGATGTGAGGGCCCAAGTGGGGGGAGGGTGGGGCGGTGGTGCTGGGTGAGTTTCGGGGTTGTGTGCTGGGTGAGGGTGGGGTTCGTGGGTTGGGGGTCCAGGGGACGTGCCACCTGGCTGGCAAGCGGGCCGCCGAAGACGGGCCTTGCAGCTAGTTAATTATAAAAATTCGCTACTCATGAAAACTATTTGAAATTGAAGAAAATTAACTATCTGATCTTTTACATTTAGTCATGAGAATAATTGTATATTTTAAGTTAATCTAAAATATTGATTTTATTTTCTACTTTTTATTTTAGTTTTATTTGGATATTGTCACGTGACTGACTACACTACTGCCATCTGCAGATTAGAAATTGAAACGCTCATTCTTAAATCTTATTGTTTGTAGTCTCTCTATTTTACCTCATCTGACATTTGATAAATTTTAATAACAATTTCCTCTTTGTTTATACAATTGAAATATTTGCAAGATATAATTAAGCATAATGGATACATTTAGAATTGTTGATATCAATAAAATTCTAAACAATCCAAATCATTACCCTATTCATAAAGGTTAGTAGCTTATGTTTAATTTATCAAATAATTTAAAATATCACATTTAGAGAGTAATTAATATCTATTTATATTATATATTAATCAAAATATAAGCTATTTATATCTCTATGAGGTACATTCATAGATTTATTAATTTTAAAGTTAAAACATTAGATTATATTCTGCTTGGTGCAAATAAACACATAGGGTATATGAGGAGCTCACATTCAAAACGTGCTTTGTCCGGGTGAATGTACTTTTCAGAAACTGCAAATATTGAATATAAAAAATATATATATTTATTTTTTGTTACAAAAATAACTAATAATTTATAGATATTCTATTTATCACAATGAGATACGTCTATAAAAAAGTTATAAAGGATTAATATTTTAAATAATTAATATAAAATTGGACAAAGCACGTTTTGCATGAAATTAATGGACAAAGCACGGTTTGAATGAATTAGACATGGACAAAGCTTATTTTGATCAAATTTTATTTATTTTATAAAAGAAATATACATGTTAAAAAAACATTATGAGTCCATTAAGATGACACCTTTGCTTCTTAAATGTGTAAATCACACATTTCAAGTTCCAAACAATCACATTCTTCTTCAGGTTCCTCAAAATTTATCGTAGGCACATTAAAAATAATGTCTTTGTACCAGTTCAAACGGCCATCAGCAAGTGGCTCATCGGCCCATTTTTCATCAAACATTTTGATAAGAAGTTTATTAACATCATTTTTCTTCTCTCTGCTAATTACATGACCAAGTGACACATTTTCAAGTTGGATGTTATTAAATTGAATGTTGCCTGCACGCCTTAAAGAAATAAAATGTTCATTTTCAAATTTGTAGTTCTTCATTCCTTTCACTATAACATGCCTCTTGATACTGATTTTCTTCATTTTAGTGGGTAACACTTCTTCAACAACAATTTTTCCTTTAACTTTTCTTTCAATTAAATCTCCTTCTTCCTTTATTTTTATATGAATTCTTTTCATCTGACTGATAGAATCAATATCTTTGTAGTACTTACTGAGATCTTTTGTGTTGAAGAGATGCCAATCTTTTCCATAGATATTTTACTTGTCCAATCGTTTTGTATAAGTCAAAATATTCCTTCCATTGTTAAAATCATAGGATGTTCATTTTCTTTTAAGAGTTATTCAGCCCTGCCAAAAACTCTATCTGCTGGAAGAAAACTCCATGACCTCTTCCAACTGGAAAATAGACCCTAATCTCAGGTTAGAGAGATAAGACGTGGCAGAAACAAACAGTCACGTGACTAGAAACAAGCAACCCTATTGGTCAGATGGACTAAGCACGAATTGGTTGAAACTTGTCTATGGACAAAGCACACTTTGTATGAAACTCAAGTTTTCAACATGATTTTTAAATGAGAAATAACATGATTTTACTGAATTCTGATATTCCTTCATGTCCAAATTACGTAGAGGAACACAAATATGTCAATAACTCATTTTCGAAAAAAAGTGGACAAAGCACGTTTTGAATGTGAGCTCCTCATATATATACCGGGTGAGTTTTTTATCTTGAGACAGTCTCATAACTCAAAAACAGTGCATTATATGAAAAAAAGTTTCAAATAAAAGTTTATTTATATCAAGGGGGAACTAAACTACTTTTTTGTATGGCGACATAGAACAAGCTTTCAACGGTATTTTAAGGTCAAGTCAAGGGCGGATCCAGAAAATTTTTATGGGGGGGGGGGGGGATATTAAAAAAAAATACAAGAATATATCAATATTTTTAATGTATTTTAGTAGGAAATTCAATTAATTAATGTTTATTTACAAGAAATACGCTTACATTCTAAAGAAATATTACACTTATACCAGGGGTGGTACCACACTTTCATTTTGGGGGATCATGTACCGGCACAGATACCCCCCCCCCCCCCGGGGAAAATTTTGAAATTTTGGACTTCAAAAGTAGTTTTTAGAGGCGATTTTGACCCTCTTTAAAATTAAAAACAAACAAAAAGAGCGCATGAAGAAGGGGAAAATATACAGGGTTAACTCCTATTAAATGTATATTATAATATACTTGGACTATAGTTCACTAATTGAGTTCTTCATATTTAATAAATTGGTTGAGACTACTAATGTAAAATAGATATTTTGTAAAATTAAAAAAAAAATTAGTTACAGCTTCTTTAGTCCAGGCAAATTACGATTTTAACAGGAAATAATTCCCGGTAAAGATTTTATTGCTGGAATACCTTTATTGGTACTCCAATATTAGTACCCTAAGTTTTCCCCATAATCTGTGATGTGGAAATTTTTCTACGCGCCTCAAAATGAGAAAATTTCGGACTTTTTTCAATTTTTCTTGAATAACTCAAAAACGGCTTATCAAATCAAAAAAATATTTATTAGATAAATTAAAACTCTTTAAATTACGCATAAAATTATAAAAATTTCATCTATTTATTTTAAGTAGAACCGGTACTAGCGCCTGTCAAAAAACAGCCCCCGGGATCACTTTTGAATATCCCTAAAACGCACTTTTTTCGATTTTTGCCCATTTTGACCATGAAGGAGCACGTTTTCAACAAAGACCATTCTATACATTTTTAAACTAGATTAAATTTGCTACAATTTAAATAAAGTTTCATTTTAATTGGATAATGGTAACTTGAAGTTTAAGTTTTGAAAAAATGCAATTTTTTGCAAATAATCGCAGTTTTTCCTTCATAAAATGACTCATCCTAGAAACTTGATTTCTATCTCATTCTCTAGTAAATTTTGTTGAGTTGAACGTTTACTTGGACGACTTTTTTGATAAAACTCTTAGATTTATAGTTATTCTACATTTTCCGGACAGGATATGATCCGAATCCTCAAAAGCATCATGGAAAATTTTATGAAGGAAAAACTGCGATTTTTTGAAACAATGGATTATTTCCTGTCATGGAAAATGCTGGATATCTATAAATCTAAGAATTTAAACAAAAAAGTGGTCCAAGTAAATGTTCAAGTCAACAAAATTTCCTAGACAATGAGATAGGAATCAAGTTTCTAGGATGAGTCATTTTATGAAGGAAAAACTGCGATTTTTTGCAAAAAATTGCATTTTTTCAAAACTTCAACCTCATGTCACCATTATCCAATTAAGATGAAACTTTATTTAAATCGTAGCAAATTTAATCTAGTTTAAAAATGTATAGAGTCGTCTTTGTCGAAAACGTGCTCCTTCATGGTCAAAATGGTGAAAAATCGAAAAAAGTCCGAGTTTTAGGGATATTCAACAGTGATCCCGGGGGCTGTTTTTTGACAGGCGTTAGTACCGGTTCTACTGAACCTAAATAGATGAAATTTTTATCATTTTACGTGTAATTTAAAGAGCTTTAATTTATCTAATAAAAACCCTTTTGATTTGATAAGCTGTTTTTGAGTTATTCAAGAAAAACTGAAAAAACTCCGAAATTTTCTCATTTTGAGGCGCGTAGAAAAATTTCCACAACACAGATTTGAAGGAAAACTTAGGGTAGTAATATTGGAGTGCCAATAAAGGGATTCCAGCAATAAAATCTTTACCGGGAATTATTTCCTGTTTGTGCCATTTTTTCACAGAATTTGCCTTGACTACTTTTAAAATGACTGCAACTATTTTATTCTATAATGTACTTATGAAAATTGTATAATATATATTGTAAATAAAAACTTTTGAATTGAAAAAAAAATCATGATAGCACAGCAGCCATCTTAGGTAACAGTAAATACATATTTAGAACAAAATAAATACTACTAGCCCAGGAGCCCAGTATATAGGGGTGTTTCAGCTTACATTAATTGAGGGAAAATATTTTTTTCTAGGATCGCTTGGTATAGTGTGGGTATGCCAAATCCAAGTTTGTGATCTCGAAACTCATAGTCGTCGTTAAAAACCTCCTATGGGGAAAATTTTATGGGCGAATTCCAGCAGAAGACACACTCTTTTCGATTGTTTCCCCTTGCAATGAGGTTGATGTTTTGAAAAAATGCAATTTGTTGCAAAAAAATCCCTTCCTTTCCTTCAAAAAAATGAAAACTACTCATCCTAGAAACTTGATTCTGTAGGAAATTTTGTGGACTTGATCACTTTTTTGTTAAAACTCTTAGATTTATAAATATCTAGCATTTTCCATGACAGGAAATGATCCAAATGATCCATTTTTTCTATCTCATTCCCTAGCAAATTTTGTTGACTTGAACGTTTACTTGGACCACTTTTTTGATAAAACTCTTAGATTTATACATATCCTGCATTTTCCGGAGACGATATGATTCGAATCCTCAAAAGCGACAGAGTGGTCTTTGTCGAAAACGTGCTCCTTCATGGTCAAAATGGGAAAATATCGAAAAAAGTGCGAGTTTTTGGGATAGGTATTCAAAAGAGATCCGGGGAGCTGTTTTTTGGATCCCCATAAAAAATCGAACTACTGGACCAATTTTCTATTTTTTCTAATCGACACGAAATTGTGTCCTCTTTAATTTAATATAGGAGGGTTATTTACAAATAATGGACCGTTTTCGTGTTATAAGTGAAAAACTGGAAAAAGTCCGAAAATTTCGAGGTTTTTCGGCCACCAAAACTTATTCCCCACACTTTCGTGGTCGCGAACTTAGATTTGACATACCCACACCATACCAAGCGATCCTAGAAAAAAATCTTTTCCCGCAATTAATGTAAGCTGAACCACTTTTTGGATCCTGTATTTACTTGTCTACAGGCAACTTAAACCGGAAAAAGGCCGCGCTGGCTAATAAATATGCACAAGGTGGAAATAATTTTAATCGACGTTAGGCATCCCAAATAAGAGTTATATGAGTTTGCGACGGTTTCTGGCTGGTGGTAAATTTTTGAGGGCCTAAAACCACGAAAATTTTGGACTTTTTTCAGATTTTTGCTTATAACTCGAAAACCATGAGATCTACCGAAAATTTCACTCTTACCAAAATGAAAGAGCATAACGTTAAAGAATAAATAAAATAGAACGAATAAAGTTAAAATCGGTTCAGCCGTTTAGCCACAATTGATCGTCAAATATAGGCAATTTTGGCGGAAATGTTAATTATGCTTATTAGGTGGTCACAAGAAACCACACTCGAATTTTTGCTGTGCTGACAGCCCCCATAATAGTTGCCAATTGGCTAAAAATTTAGATTGGCAAAGTTCCATCTTAATTTAACAACGGTAACCCGTGCCGCAATGAAGTTAAAGTTTTTGAAAAAATGCAAAAAATTGCAGTTTTTCATTCATAAAATGAAAACCACTCATCATAGAAACTTGATTCTTGTCTCATTTTCTAGGAAATTTTGTTGGCTTGAAGTTTTACTTGAGCCAATTTTTGTTAAAAATTTTAGATTTGAAGATATCCAGCATTTTCCAAGACATGACATGATCCGACCTCATTGCGGCACGGGATACCGTAGTCTAATTAAGATGAAACTTTGCCAATCTCATTTTTTAGCCATTTGGCAACTATTAGGTGGTCAGTACCAAAATTCGAAGAGTGGTTTTTTGTGACCACCTAATAAGCATAATCCACTTTTCCGCTAAGTTGGTCAAGAGTAAACATCGAAAAAATTATATTTTTTTCGAGATATAAATTGTTTTATCAAAATGTCTGTTTAGTACCTTACCTTTTTGAATTTTTTATCTCTAATGTTAAGAAAGGACCAAAGGACTTTTTGAATTTTGATCTCTAAATAGCTTCTTTGAAATTTTAATGTAATGTTAAGAACATTTTGAGGTCTAAAGTTTTAGTGAAATTTTAATGTATTATTAAGAAAAAGGTTTATTGAAATTTTTAATCCCTAAACAGCCTTCCAAGAAGGATGGATAAATGGAGTATCCCTTGAGTAGCTTATAAAAAAGGTTTTTTATCTTTTGAGCCTCTACCCCCCTTATACCAAGCTTTTGTTCTCCTGAGAGCACAGAATAACCAGTAGGGTCTCTGAATTTTTTTACAGTTAGAAATTTTTAGAAAATTTTTTTTTTTACAAATTTCATATTTTAAGTTCATTAAAAAAAAAAAAAAAAAATTGTTATTAATTCCCTGGCGATTTGGCCGCCGTTTTTTTTCCTCCTGCGTGCGACGCACGTGTTGCACTCCCGCCAGGCACGAG
>JAKCPI010025710.1:0-14345 GCA_023213315.1 Euborellia annulipes | reverse complement strand
TCTCCAAAAGAAAGACATAAAACCCATTTTCACCACACACCAAAAACTATCAAACCTAATAAGAAACCCGAAAGACACCATTCCGAATGAATCCCCCGGGGTCTATGAAATACCTTGTGCAGAATGTCACCGGTCATACATAGGTCAAACCAACAGACGAATCAATTTTAGAATTTATGAACACAAAATAGCACTAAGGAAACTCGACCCGCAATCAGCCATCGTTAAACACCACAATGAAACTGGCCATACCATGAACTTCGACCAAAGCAAAACAATAGAATCAATAGACAACTTCCACACCCGCATCACACGAGAAGCCATAGAAATCCACAAAAGGTCAGAATGTCTAAACAAAAGAGACGATGCCCTTAACTTCCCGTCCACATGGAAACCTCTAATTCCAACCCTGAGAAAAAAGTCCACCCAGGCAGGTCAAAGACAAGGATCAAACACTTCACATTCCACATACACCCGTTAACCAATCAATTATCAAAACTTCTAACATTAAAAAAGGGATTACTACTAACAAAGGGACCTCCATCAGCAAGGTCATTAAACCTAACAAAGGGTCCCCTTCCACCACACTAATTAAGCAGTCCATTATGATTCAAAAAGGGATTACCACTCCGAAACTAATTAGCTCTAAAAATGGGTCAGGCAATAACAAAGGAATGACCATTAGTACCCCAATTAACTCAGGTATAAAAGCAGCAAACCCAACCGAGAAGGTTCAGTCGTCAGCTAGCCAGCGAGCATTCAAGACCTCGAGCGCCACAGCCTTAAGACAAACCAAAACACAAATCACTTCGACCATCAACACGCAAACCGCCACCACACAACCCAACACATCTCAAAGACAAACACAAGCCTCGGAAACATCCGGCAATACATCGACTGGGGGAGTAGGCAGATTGAGGCCCCAAAGTCAACCTAAATCAAACACAGACACGATCACACATACACACACCCAATCCAAATCTCAGAAACAAACCCAATCTCCTAACACATCCACTAACCAAACCAATAACACATCGACTTGGGGAGGCAGACTGAGGCCCCGTAGTCAACCCAAACCGAACACAAACGCAATTACACACACTCAACCTTCCTCCTGCTCTCAGAGACCAAACCAAGCCTTTGAGGCATCCAAATGGACCTGGGGACCAGCAAGACTGCGACCCCGTAAACAATCCACCCCAACAATTCCCCCCCTAATTCCATACTCTTGAAAATGGCTCCAAAAGGAGAGCCGAAACGTCGAGTAAATCTCAACATCACACGCGACACAACCCGAGAAAACTTATCTTCGCATACATCCGGTCGCGGAAACCTTCCAGAACATTTAAATATATATATATATATATATATATATTTATTTATTTATTTATTTTTTACTACTGTCTTGTACGGTTCTTGCAAAGATTTTAATAAAAAATTTCATATTAATTATTATTTGAACATAAATTAAAAATTCTGGGGATAGATGAACACTTACTTAGGTTTGTCTCATTGACATTTATTTTTTATTTCAGATATTTCTTGTTTTCTCAAGATCCGATGCATAGACAGTTTGCCACATTAGGAGATTCTTTTGTCTCGATGTTTGTTCTTCTTACAACAGCCAAGTAAGAATTAATTATTTATTATATAATGAGAAAAAAGTTTTATTTAAATAACATTTTCAGTTTTCCTGATGTAATGATGCCTGCATTTGCTCGTTCCAAATGGTTTTCTATATTCTTTATTTCATATCTCTGCATTGTATTGTACGTTTTAATGAATTTGGTAAGTTTAAATTAAGTTATTATTATTTAAAAAAAGCAATTTTTTTATATTAATAATTTTGATATTTTAATTCCAGATGTTAGCCGTTGTATATGAAACATTCACGCGCATAGAACGGGAAAAATTTCGAAAATTACTTCTTCATAAACGTCAAGCATGTCAATTAGCATTTGGGCTGTTAGTTTCCAAACAAGATCCTACCGCCATTCGGTTTCGTCATTTCGAAGGTCTCATGCGATACTACGCGCCTAAAAAGTGTAAGAATTTTTTCTATAGTTATTTGTTATAGTATTTTTAAGATATTTTTATGAGGGCAAAACATATCTAGTGTCAAGTTGTAAAAGTAAACCAAGTGGTGATAAGTACACTCTCGCCTCTCGATTCTGGGTTAATTTTGTCCGAGAAGTGGTCTATATTATTAGTGAACTACTAGCACTTGTAGAAATAGAGGTTTTAGAAGATGCTGCCTCCTTAGCAATTTGTGCATTTTATTATTATAATTATTTAAATATCTGCTATAAAAACAACCCTAAAAAACTAGTTTTATTTTTCTTATTTTTCTGCTGCGGTTGAGTAGGGTTCCATAATATTGGTTCACCCTGATATAAGGGGTCGTCCAGATATTACATAACGCGTTAGGGTGGTGGGAGGGGTCTGGCCAAAACGTTAATAATTGTGACATGGGTATCCCGGGGGTTTCTCTAAGTGGAACATAACAATTCAAAGTTGAATTTGTTTTTGAAAAAAATGCCGAATGATTTTCACAGCAGGGAAAAATGGAGTGATTATTTGAGGGGGGGGGGGGTAGTTCTATGTGGTTGCATAATATTTGTAGGGGGGGGTTGTTTGTATGTGACTAATGTGACAGATTGAGGGCCCAAAGTCAACCCAAACCAAACACAAACCCGATTACACACAACCAACCCCCTCCATTTCTCAGAGACAAACCCAAACCTCTCAGGCATCCACCAAACATACCACCAATACCTCGACTTGGGGAGTAGCCAGATAGAGGCCCCGTGGTCAACCTAAACCGAACACAAACACAACATACCTTCCTCAAGCTCTCAGAGACCAATCCACGCCTCTGAGGCATCCACCAAATTGACCTGGGGACCAGCAAGACTGCGACCCCGAAAACAAACTACCACAACAATTCCCTCCTAATCCCATGCTCTTGAAAATGGCCTCAAAAGGAGAGCCGAAACGTCGAGTAAATCTCAACATCACACGCGACTTGATAAGAAAACTTATCTTCTCATATATATATATATATATATATATTATACAATATATATTAGGATCCGACCGAAACAAGATTTTCAACCGAAACCGAATATTCGGCCTCAATCTTAGTTTCGGCCGAAACCGTAACCAAAACTTATATTTCCTATAAAAAATTCATATCATTTTTTTTTTTTTTTTGAAATTTTTTCCCCTCCCGTGAAAATCATTTTAGCTTTTTTTTTGAGGGAGACTAAATTTTTACCGCACCTTTTCCGCTTTTTCAAATCATTTGACCTTTTTTTTGCATGCGAGTCTCATCCCATCTTTTCAGACTCGGCTTTCGGCCAGCCGAAAGTTTCGGCTACTTTTTGGCCGAAACCGAAACTACGGCCGAAACCACGATTTTTGGCCGTAACTGGCCGAAACCGTAACCGAAACCGAATATTCGGTCGGTTCCTAATTTATATACAGTATATAAGTTATTTGTACAGTATTTAACATGAATAGAATTTTAATAAAAATGTTGATATTGTTTTCAGCTTCCTTAGATGCTCTTCTAATGTTTCGTTATTTGGATTCGAAAGGCGCTGGTCGTCTTTCATTGAAAGATTTTTACGGATTTTATGACGCTGGTCTGCTCCGCTGGGAGCGCAATTTTTTAACTGGAGGAAGCTATCCTGATTTCCCCAGTTGGTGCTTAGGAGGTCTTGTTTACTTATTTATTTCAATAAATATAAAATAAGATTTATTAAATTATTTTTAATTCACTCTTCTCGGTTTTTAATTGTATTAAATAATCCTGCACAATTGAACAGAAAGACCCTCATAACATTGTTTTCACGGTTTTAAAAGCCAAATTATTTGAATGATTAATCATTTTCACATTAATTCGCACTCTAGTGTATTAAAATAATAACTGAATGAAGCTGAATTCATTCACCTCTTTTAAAAAAGATACATACAGTACTTGTAACTTACCTGAGAAACAAACGCCTTGCCATTAAATTAAACTGACCATATTGCCTTGTGACAAAAATGGGACATTGTAATATCAAAAACGGGACGATGTTAAAAAATGAAGATTTGAAAATTAGAAGGCGTCTATGGATAATTTTTTTGTACGTCATTCATGTCTTTATGCATAATATACTTAAATTCATGAACATGTTGATTGTTAATGGGCATACATTTCTATTTTTTCCCTTTTGTTTTGTTGTATTTGTTGTTGTATTTAAATTTGTATTGTGTTTGTTGAACCTAGCCACCGAGGGAGGGTTGGTGCCTTTAAGCGGGTCGTAATAAATTTATTTATTTATTTATTTAAAAAAAAAAGATATATATATATTGACATACAAAAAAATTGTTCATAGACCCCTTCAAATTCTCAACGATTCAAATGTTATGTATTCATAAAAAAGTAAGATGATAAAAAAAGTTGTATTATATAAACATACTAAAATTCTAACAATTATTCTGTAGTAACAGAACCGATTCAAAAATTTAGCGAATTTCAAATGGGAAGAATTAATTTTACGTATTCCTTAGCATATAAGTCTTAGCACTATAAATTCACTATTAAGTGCTGACATTGAAGTTTGTTCTCAAAAAATTTTGTCAATAATCTAGAAAAATAAATTTACAGGTGGAGAATTTGCTGGAGACTATACTAGCTGTATCCTTCGTCTCATTCAACTCTCATCAGCACTTGTACTTTCACCTCACTTCGAACGGTTTATTTGTAAGCATATTTATTGTTTGATTAAAACTCATTTATTTTTTAAGAAACTGGACTCCCCCGAGTTTGGCGTAGAGGTTAGAGTGCTAACCTCGTATACCAAACGTCGCGGGTTCGGACCCAGTCAGTCCGATGATTTTATTTAAGCCATTTGGATACCAGATGACTTAAATAGAAATGCCTGACCCCCAAATATATATATTAATTACAACGGTTATCGTCTAAAGTCTTAAATGGCCTGAGTTGCCGAAAATACTGTGTGAATGTGTGTATGAGTGTGAGTGTGAACAGTGGCGGTCCCAGGATTTTGTCAAGGGGGGGGCCCAAAAATTTTTTTTTTTTTATTATTCATTTAAGCTCTTTTTCGGCTGCGAAAGCCATTTAGACCTATTTTATATATTTATTTCACCTGGATTGGTAGCCAATGGCCCAAAATTTATGATGTAGGGAAGGAGAAGAATAGGGTGGCACAAAAATCCGACTAATTTTTTTTTCGATCTCGTATTAGTCTAAGTCCGAAGAGAGGTCGATTTGCGCCCAGCCGTTTATTGGATGAAACGTATTTTACATGAAATTTAATATGTTAAATAGCCTAATATATCGTGAAAAATTCCTGTGCAAACTATAATAAAAACTAATTTTTTTTTCAAAATTGTACAATAAAGATAATTTTATCACAAATACAATGATGTACGGTTGCCTGCGGAAAACCTGTGCTGAATCCCGGTTGCTGCGGTTTCTTTACAGAAGCACTTTTTCGGTATTTTTCGATTTTCTCAAAATTCCCTCTTACGATTTTGATTAAAATTCAAAAATCAATTATTATTTAGATGCTCTTTAAAATATATATTCTTATTTTGGGGTTGAAATCTTCTGAAGACCACTTTACTCTTGTACTTAATAGGAAAGAGAGAAGAAATGGTTGCCATGGTAACAAAATATAAATATTTTACTATACTTATAAATTTTACATCTTGAATTCGAATGTACCGTACTGTTAGAAACTAAAAATATGTCGACACAAACAAATCTGTTTGAGAAGCACAGGACATAATTTTCGATTCTTCTTAGGTAATCGAAATTTGTGTACCCTGGCAGCCATTTCTGCTATCCTTCCTTTGAAGTACTAGAGTAAAGTGGTCTTCAGGAGATTTCAACCCCAAAATGAGAATATACATTTTAAAGACCACCAAAAAAATAATTGATTTTTGAATTTTAATCAAAATCGTAAGAGGGAATTTTGAGAAAATCTAAAAAAACCGAAAAAGTGCATCTGTAAAGTAACCGCAGCAACCGGGATTCAGCACAGGTTTTCCGCAGGCAACCGTACATCATTGTATTCGTAATAAAATTATCTTTATTTTGATGTAAGGTTTATTTATTAAACACACCGGTGCAAGTTATTAATTTTGGCTTACCTGTTTATACCTGGCAACTCATAGTTAACAGAGGAAATAAAAAGGCAACCTAATGCCAGCATATTCTAAAGGCTTCTTACTATCGATTGGTGGTTAAATTGTTTCTTAAACAAACGGGTGCAATTTTGAAAAAAAATTAGTTTTTAAATTTGTAATTAGCCTAAATATAGTTTGCACAGGAATTTTTCAGGCAACCTATTCAAGGTATATTATTTAACATATTAAATTTCATGTAAAATACATAACATCCAATAAACAGCTGGGTACATATCGACCTCTCTTCGGATCCCCTACTATATGACAATATATTAGTTTATCATGTTTTAAGAGACCACTCCAAAGATGAGCTCAAAAAAATTTTTTTAAGGGTTGAAAATTTTAGAAACGTTTTTTAGTCCGCCCTATCAGACCCGCGGGCCCCCCGCATTGTGGGATTTGGGACATGGGCGTCCGCAGGGGGGGCAACCTGGCACTTGCCCCCCCCCCCTGGAAAATTAAAATGATACAAAAAAATGTATAAAACAAAAAAAAATACAAAAAAACATTTCGCAGTATACATCCACCTTGCCGCGGTGAGAAAGCTTTAAATACTAAGAGATGTATAACATTATTAATATCAAAATACGTTTTTTTTAACTTATCTGGAAGTGACTTGCCCCCCCTGCAAAAAATCCTTGCCCCCCCCCTGCAAAAAATCCTGCGGACGCCCTTGATTTGGGAGATGTATGTTATGGCACTGCCAGGGGGCGCCGGAACGAATTTGAATCAGGGGGGCAAAAAAATTTTTTTTAGAAAATTAAAATAATTTAATATGTTCAAATACAGTATAAAACAAAAACAAATCTACTATAAAACTAAAAAAATTTAAATAAAATCACAATTTTAATAAAATTAAAATTTTAAAAAATTTGGTAGTGATTTTTCAAAAATTTTTGGAAAAAAATGAATTTCTTACTCTTTTAATTTTTTTTTTTCCTCTTTATTCTCGGCCTTCTAGCGTTAGCCATTCGGCTACTCTTTTAATTTAGAAGATTTTATTTTTCAAAAGTAAAAATATATCATTTTTAATAATAAATGAAATAAAAAGAAGAAATTTTGCCCCCCCTCTGCCCCCCCCCCTGTAGGATGCCAGGGGGGCAATGTACCCTCCCCCCAGTTCCGGCACTGCCCCTATACAGTATAGAGAAATATTTGAGCTAAAAAAAAGAATAGATCAATATATGACAAAGTCAAAAATTGATTATTTGTAAAAAAAAAAATGACCAAATATACTGAAATATCATGAATAATATTCATACCTAGTAACCCTAGATCACCATGATTTATTGATGCCAGATCCGGAAAGACGAGTTCAGGGGATCTAGGCGGTATGGAAACATTTTTGAAAATGAGGCATTGAAATTTGCGTTTTTAGCTATCCTGAGACGTGAAAAATTTATAATTTTTTTGTTTAGTTTTAAAATATTAAATAAAACTTTTGAATTTTGTCTGTCCAAAGGGGGGGGGCCCGGGCCCCTCTGGGTCCCCCCCCTGGGACCGCCAGTGAGTGTGAATGTTTAAAAAAAAAAAAAAAAAAAAAAAAAAGAAATTGGACTGGTCGCACAGCACACAACTTTCTCTTATCTTTGGTCCTGTGTCACACCAGATTTTTCGTGTCGGCATATATTTAGTTTCCGCCAACATATTAAAATTCAAAATGGAATTTTTTTTTAAACATTCACACTTTTTTCTCATTCACACTCACATACACACACATAAACACTGTCTTTTCGGCAACTTAGACCATATAAGACTTTACGATAACCGTTATTGTGAAAATATATATATTGGCATTCTTAGTTAAGCCATTTGGTATCCAAATGGCTTAAATAAAATTATTGGACTGCCTGTGATCTGATCCCTCGACCCTTGGTATACAAGGCAGGTGCGCCACCAACTACGCCAAGCCCGAGGCAAGATGGAAAATTTATAAACATGGGAAAATATTTATATTTTGTTACCATGGCATCCATTTCTCTTATCTTTCCTATGTCAAGATAATACTCACATCTTTGTTAGATATATAAATATATCTCGACACAAAAATAACTGGTGTGTTAAAACAGAACACAACTTTCTCTTACCTTCGGTAATCCAAAGTTGTGTGCTGTGCGACCAGTCACACCAGATTTTATTAACATATTCTTATTCTTTATATATAAAATTCTTCTGTACGTGTGTATGTGACTGAACTCCTCCTAAACGACTGAACCAATTATGATGAAATTTTCTGTGTATGTTTGTGAGAATCCCGGACAGGTTTTGTTTCACAAATAACAATAAGTTATTGAATAATTAACCGTTAAAATAAGAAAAAAATAAAAATTAGGAGAAAGGGTTGCCATGGTAACAAAATATAAATATTTACCCATTTTTACGATTTTTTTTTATTTATTTACATTTTGAATTCTAAAATATCGGCGTGAATTTTTTGTCTGTGTACCGGGAGAGTCCCGGAAAGGATATGATTCACAAAAAATCTAAAGTTCATGAATAATTAACCGTTAAAATAATCTCTATATATAAAAATGGAAAGGGAAAAATGTTTGTATGTACCGGTATGTATAGAAGTAGGCGAGCAAGGGGGTCCAGGGGCGCAGCCCCCTTGCTAGGTGGAAAGCCCCGCCGAAGGCGGGGCTTTGCGTCTAGTATATGTATATAGATGTAAGAGAAAGTAATATATTATTTATTTATATGAATACACGACACGTGTAGGAAAAAAAAATTATTTATATGATATGGATCAAGAAAACTATTTCTAATCTTGTTTTTAGATTTTGCTGTCATCTGCAATGGAGCTGCTATGGTAACCATAATCGCTCAGGCGGGAGCTGATCTTGAAGAGGCAGCTGCGAATTTCGCTGCGAATTGGGACACTGCTCTCTTTATCTCAAGTAATCTATCAATTTTAATTATCTCTTAAAAAAAAAATATTTTTCCATCTTTATTTAACTTTAATGAACATTTGTATTGTACTATCATCTTCTATATCTATACTATTATATAAAAGACAATCTCTGTCTGTCTGTCTGTCTGTCTGTCTGTCTGTCTGTCTGTCTGTCTGTCTGTCTGTCTGTTTGTAACGCATAGACTCCGAAACTACTGGACCGATTTTCATGGAGTTTTTTTTAATGGGTAGGGAATTTTCCGGGGGGTGGTTTTAGGCTATCATTATATCGAATTAGGGGTAGGGAACCCCCCCTTTTGGGGGTTATCAATTACCCCATAGCAAAGCATTGGAAAACAGGATCTAACTCGCTTTATGAAAAATATATTTATCAAATCTTTAAAATGAAAAATAAAAACTCTTCCTCCCCCTAACAATTCGACATTTGAAAAGATTTTTCCGCTCTGCGCCCCCCGACCCCCCTTAAATTTTTATTTTTTTTATTTATCATTCGATTTTAATAAAATTTAAAATGACGCTTTCTTAGGGTGTAAATAATTGAAAAATGGTATTTTAGACCCCAGAAAGTTCAATCACCCCCCTGCCCCCCCTGAAATTTATTTTTCATTCGATTTTAATAAAATTTAAAATGACGCTTTCTTAGGGTGTAAATAATTGAAAAATGGTATTTTAGACCTCAGAAAGTCCAATCACCCCCCTGCCCCCCCTAAAATTTATTTTTCATTCGATTTTAATAAAATTTAAAATATAGCTTTCTTAGGGTGTAAATAATTGAAAAATGGTATTTTAGACCTCAGAAAGTCCAATCACCCCCTGCCCCCCTAAAATTTATTTTTCATTCGATTTTAATAAAATTTAAAATGACGCTTTCTTAGGGTGTAAATAATTGAAAAATACATTAATCAAATATTTAAAATAAAAAATAAAAACTCTTCCCTCATAATTAATTAAAATACATTTATCTGGACAACTCTTAGTCATATCCCGAGACGCCGCCCGCCAGGGCTTAGCGGGGTAGGGTTGCCGAAGGCAACCCTACCGCAGCTAGTTAATATATAAAATTAATCTCTTATATGAATGGAAAGGAAGGCAAAATCAAGAATTTTTTTTACCCTTTACCCAACATCAAAATCAGTGGCTGGCTTAGGTTTCCGGGGACCTGAAGCGGTAACGATTTGAGGGCAAAAAAAAAATCCTATTTGTTTCTGGAAAACAGGGACCAAATTTTATTCTTGCATTTTATCATTTAATATGCCCAAAATAATTATTTTAATTTTATATTTTGTCCTTGACCCGTGGCCCAGTGAAAAGACATTTCTTAGCTTCTCATGGATGGAGTCCCGGGTTCGCTTCCCGTCTCAAGAAAGAAAAAATTTATTTCATTTGAATTGCCTTCCAATCATTTAAAATAAATTGGGATGTCTTCTAAATGGCCTTAGATGCCGAAAAAGACCTTGAAAAATTATATTTATCAATCTTCTTTTATCAAAATATTTGCAGCTACTTTTTTAAAATTTCAAATGTAGGCCTATTATATAAATAAATATATTTAACAAGACATGTGAGTGTTTTTTAATGGTGAGGCCAAACATCCCATGGCCTTCGGAATCGAACCCAGGATCTCCGCCTTTCCGGGGCATAGGCGTGCTATCCATTGCACCAGGCTTGCATTGGTGCAGGTCGAGGGTCCGGTGGCCTGGTGCAATGGATAGCACGCCTATGCCCCGGAAAGGCGGAGATCCTGGGTTCGATTCCCAGGGGCCATGGGATGTTTGGCCTCATCAATAAAAAACACTTAACACTTCTGAGAAATATGATCCCTGGATTATTATATCTCAAAAACTTCTTGAAAAAGTATAAAAAATAAAATCTATTAGATCTCTAAACGATTAATAACACAGGACAACACTGATTCTGTGACATTATTAAACAGTTTTAGCTAATTTTGGTGTACTGATTACGAAAATAATATTTTTGTTGATTTGACTCTACTTTTTGAGATAAAGGCAATCCAATTTAGAAATGAGATTATTTTTTAAAACTTTTAATTTAAAATTATTAAATGATTTCAAATAAAAAAGTGCTATAAATGATGATACAAAAAATAATAAAATTTTATTTTTCAGTTTTCACTGGTGAAACTGGTTTCAAAATGCTTGGACTGGGGCCAAAACGATTTCTTGGAAGTGGATGGAATATTTATGATATGACTGCAACATTTGCTTGTATGGTTGGATATATCACACTACGTTTATTTCCAAGTGCAACTTTTATGGTCGTTTTTCGCCCACTCAGGCTTCTTCGTCTTTTCAAACTAAATAAAAGATATAGGTAAGAATTATTTAAAGTTATTTTATTTACTCAAAGGGAAATATGCACTGCCTTAAGATTCTAAAGCTTCCCTGGGTTATTCATCTCAAGTATAAACGGGCCACTTTTATATATATAAAAGTAGCCAAGCTTCATTCATTGAAAACAGAAAATCTATTTAAAAGTTATTTTCATTTATAAATTTATTAGAATTTAGAAAGTTGCAAGAGTATAAATTTATTAGTTCAAAGAAAAGAGATTTTCTTTACCAGTATTTGGGTGCTTATCTCCCAAACAAGGGCGGATCCAGAGGTGTTTCTCGGGGGGGGGGGTAATCTGGTGTGATCGTCGCACAGCACACTATTTTTTTTAATTTCGGTAATTTAAAAGCGCATTCTGTATTTGCTTGCCAGAATATAAATACACATCAAATTTTTAAGTATTAATTTTAAAAATTTTTACATTAAAAATAAATTTTTTTGCGAAAAAAAGGTATTTTTTTGAATCTCGGGGGGGTAATTACCCTTTATCCCCCCCTGTATCCGCCCTTGCTCCCAAACCATACATTGACCGTCAAGGTATAGTGAGGGTCAATATTAAAGCACTCAACAAGCGTTTTCTCATGTGATTATTTCATTGTTTTTATAAAAGGCAATGGAAATCTTATTAAATTCTCTTTTACGTTTGAACCATAAAATTTCTATTAAAAATTTTTGATATTTATAAAAAAACAATGTAATACTCACATGAGAAAACGCATGAGAGTGCTCTAATAATGGCCTTCTACTGTACAGCCATGGGCGTCCGCAGGGGGGGGGGGGGGGGCAACCGGGCACTTGCCCCCCCTGGAAAATTAAAATGATACAAAAAAATGTATAAAACAAAAAAAAAAAAAAAAAAAAAAAAATACAAAAAAAACCTTTCACAGTATACATCCACCTTGCCGCGGTGAGAAAGCTTTAAATACTAAGAGATGTATAACATTATTAATATCAAAATACGTTTTTTTAACTTATCTGGAAGTGACTTGCCCCCCCCTGCAAAAAATCCTGCGGACGCCCTTGTGTACAGCTACTGTATATGTGTAATTTTCTTATACTTAAATATGTCGTAGTTTGCAATCTCAGTTTTACATTTTTTTAAATTGTAAACTCCTTTAATATATTATAATATCCTCATATATATTATATATGTGGTATATTATACCACTGTGCCCAAAAAGTAGGATGATAAGGTGTTATAAAATGAAATAAAACAGATTTCCTAAATCAATTTCATCCCCTTCAAAGTATTTCTCCTCTTATTAAATGCACTAATGCCTATGTTTTTTCCAGTCCTCGAAGCATGCCAAAGTTTTCTAGTAGAGCCTTCAAAGCGCGAAGCGAAGCGATCCACGTTTAATCTATTCAATAGATGCCATTAAATAATATTAGTGCTGGATGCAGGACCGACCGTGATCAATTCCTTCAGTGCCAAGAAAAGAGTAAGAAAACCACGGTGTTTAGCATAGAAGGATGCCATTAAATTTTGTTTGCCAGGAATGAAATTTCAGCTGCTGAAACGTTCAGAATGTTGCAGAAGGCTTTTGGTGAATTGACTATGCCGCAGAAAAAATGTTTAAAAGTGGTACAAAGACTTCAAAGAGCAGGCAGAGAACTTGGAACGCCCGGGGACGACCATCATCGTCAACTGAGAAGCAAACATGCCAAGAAAATAAAGCGATTGGTGTTCAAAAATCCTAATCTAACAATTAGAGATCTGTCCTAAATGGTTAGCGTTCAATTGGATCCTTTCAAACGATTTTAAAGGATCATTTGATATTATTTACTATTGAAAATCAATGTGGAAACAAAAAGAAAATATCAAACACAATTGGTTTTGGCTAATTACGCAAAAGCTTTGGCAGCATTAGCATTCATTGAAATACTTTACAAGGGGGTGATGTCTGTGTGCAGGTCTTCACAACTTATTTGTTCTTTGAACATCATTTTTCATCTCAAATATGGAAAGAGAAGGGACATCTTGAAAATGTTCATTGTAATAATAATATATTGGCTTTTGAGCGATTGATGATGATAATTGATCAAAAATAAATGAAACAGACACATATTGATATTTATATTTTTAAATACAACCATCTGTTTGTAATTAGTATTTCATTTTGACCATGCCATATCTTTTTATATTATTAATTATTTTCTTATTTTTTGTCAGCAGACGATTACTCTATAAAAACCGGTGTATCTGGTGTATAGCATTACAATCTTCTCTTAATTTCGTAATTGTTGCAAAATTGTGGCTTGTTTGTCACACTTCTGATTTTTGTGTCGATATGTATTTAGTTTCCGACAGTATGGTACATTCGGATTTTCAAGATGTAAAAAATTAGTAAGTATGCAAACATTTATATTTTTATACTATACCAACCATTTTTCCATTCTTTATGGAGAATGTGAGTAAAGTGGTCTCAGAAGATTTCAATCAATAAAATGAGAATATACATTTGAAAAAGAGCAAACTTAAAAAATAGTTGATATATGAATTAAAAAAAAATCGTTGGAGCGTAAATTTTGAGAAAACTGAAAAAAACTGAAAAAGTGCATCAGTAAAGTAATAGTAATTTTTTGGTCGATTTTAATCAAAAAGTTTGTCACGTCCAATAAGGGGGAAAATTAACGAATATAAAATTTCAACCCTCCCAGGTCTTTTCAAGTTCTTGAGATATTCCTGTTCACAGGACACACGGGGGGACAGACACACAGACACACAGACAGACCATACCGTGAAACCACTTTTTTGGATTCAGACCTCAAATGTGCAATATCCATCAAAAAATCTCGACATTTGAATTTTTGATATGAATCAATATTTTCTCTATATATATATTACATATATATATAGGTAAGAGAAAAAGTAAAAA
>JAKCPI010025708.1:0-41465 GCA_023213315.1 Euborellia annulipes | reverse complement strand
TACTCTTGTACTTCACAGGAAAGATAAGAGAAATGGTTGCCATGGTAACAAAATATAAATGTTTTCCCATGTTTTAAATTTTACATGGGGAAATCAAATGTATCGTATTGTCGGAAACTAAATATATGTCCATACAAAAAATCTGGTGTGACAAGCATTGTGAACACAACTTTCGATTACCGAAGATAAGAGAAAGTTGTGTGCTGTGCGACCAGTCACACCAGATTTTTAATAATTTTTTTTCCCATGTCTTCGGCATCTTAGGTCATATAGACTTGAACGATACTCAATGATTCTAATTAAGATTTATGTTGGGATACAAGCACATTTATTTATACCATTTGGTATTCAAATTATTTAAATAAATATTTAGCGGACTGCCCGGGATCCGAACCCTGACTTTTATATTATAATAGAATTCAACAGCCACAACTACAATACTAATATCAATATTGACATTTGTCAACATCTCTGACCTCTCGGGAGAGGCAGGGGGATTTTTTTTCCCTTATGATGTTTAGTGCTTAGAGTTCTTTTGCGGCATTTTTTCTGGATGTGAATAGGCATTAAATCCACAAACAGAACTATTTATTTTACAAAAGAAGAGCTGGGTTAAATTTTTTTAATTCTATTAAAATTTCAATATAGTTAGATAGATTTTTATTTGCTCTGAGGCTAATGCCTCTTGGAGCACGATAATTTTACAGTAATAAGGACTTTTCATAAGTCGTGAAATTTTCAAATATAATTCGCTGATTAAACAAGACCTATTTATTTTATAAAAGAATGTGCTTAGTTTTTAAAATAATTTTAAATTCATTATTTGTTTTAATATGGAGAAATCAGAATTAATTTGATTACACATAGTTTATAAAATTTTGAAAATCCACATGTTATGATTATTGAGTGGCGACCGCCCTCTCCGAGAACAAATTGTAAAAGTTTTAAAAACTAGTCATCTAAAGAAATTATGATTTTTTTGTCTAAAAATATATTTATTTATAGATTTATTTTAAACTATCAATTTTATGTCTCAAATCACCTTAACGGTGCTAGTATTTGAAGGAATTATCTAAAAAATTTTCATCCCCAGAGGCTCCTCCTGTAAATTGAATCTTCCAACCAACCACCCCCACTATCCCGTCCCATGTGACAAAAATGTATTTAAATTAAATTGGCTACCAATCAATTTAATTAAATAGGGACGGGGTCTAAATGGCCATAGATGCCGAAAAAGATCTTAAATAAAAAAAAAAATAATAATAATAAAAAAACCGCCCCACCGACAAGAAAAAGAAATGACGCGACTGTTCAGATTGGTTTGAAATTCATATGAAAAAAAAAATACAAAATAAAGCATTATAGAATTATTCAATGTTTTTATTAATTAATGAATACTGTAGTCCCAAAAATTTTTAAAAATTCACTATTAATGGAACCTCTTCAATATTGATTCTAGAAAGTTTAGAATCATCTTTTAAATATATTTAAGCTTCTCTGATGATATTCGGAAAAATTGATTTTTTAACAGTATTCTGTTTTCATAATCGATCCTTAAGTCAACAATACCTGCCAAGTTTAATCGAGATAAATTACAACACACGTGAAATTTATTATTCTTGATTTTCAGATCACAGAGTAAAAGGATGGATGTTCCTAGGCAATCTATATTCACCAATATTCACAAGCTTACTCTATCTATTCATAGTTCTGTATGCAGCCCCTGCTTACATGAAAAACCGACCGGCGTATAAATTGAAGGAGGCTATTCTAATCTATAATGTTATACAAATTACTTCTTGTTTAACAATCTTTCTGGCGGTAAATAAATATTTGTTTGATTATATTAATAAATAAATTGGAGAATTTTTTGTCAATTAGATAAAGAATACATTTTTAGGTAATGTTGGGAGACAAAAGTAAAACGAACGACCTCTCTGACCTCTGAATCAGAGTTAAAATGTTTATTCAACATTTTTTTAGTTAATTCCATTTAGTTCATAAATATAATTAAAAAGGGTGGAAGGTTTTAGATAAGAGCTTAATTATTTCTTAATGTAATTAATTCTTTGAAAATCGGTTTGACCTTTTTGTATCCCAACTAATACATACGGACACAAAACAATAAATATTTTGTTGAATAATTTCAATTCAATGACACATTTATCGATTGATTGGACTAGAATGACCTTAATTAACAATTCAAATTAAATTTTCATCTTTATTACTTTATAGAAAACCAAGTCTCTCTTTCTTGGTCTCTAAAGACGAGGTCACAACAATCTATGATCGGTACGAAGATTTCTTTGGAGAAAAATTTTCCTATAAAATTAATAAGCTTACAACATTTTTTAGATTAAACTGTTAATTAATTTTTTATGTAAATGTTTAAAAGATTTTATTTTCTAGTTATTAAATTTTTATATTTTGTGGTGTTATTCATATTGCAGGTATTGTTCAATGGTTGGAGCGATGGAAGTTATCCTCTTACATGTGTAAACAATGAATATTCAGAAGATGGAAGGCCTGGCAGGGTGAGATAAACTTTTAAGGAGGGAGGGGGGGGGGTGTTTCAAAATTCAGAAACGATTGATTTCAATTACGATAATTACTGTATATAAATAAAATTTATCAATTGTTTTAGTTTACTGTTATTTTCTGGTGGAATTTAATAATAAAGATGCTGGATTTTGTTGAAACAGTAAGTACTACTATGGCTCATTGACAACTAAAACCTCCTAAGCCAAAAAAACTGTTTTTTTTTTTTACAGTATTTTGTATTTTTGAGGTTACAGAACAAATTTTATTATTTTAATTTATTATTTTCTCAATTAGAGGCCTTAGGGTTCACATGGAATTGTCAATATATGAGTATTATTTAAAAAAAAATTATACAAAAATCAGACTTGCGAGGTTTTAATTGTTCATGAGATTTTTTTTGATTTTTTTGTTGGTTTTAATCATTTTCATTTTTTTTTTTTTTTTTTTTTTTTTTTATTACAGATATTTTTTGTTTTACGGAAAAAACAAAATCAAGTTTCATTTTTACATCTCTACCACCATATCTCTACATATATGTTTATGTGGATTGGAGCTAAATTTGTCCCTGGTAAGATTAAATTAATACAATAAATAAATATTTTTGTTTTGTTTTTAGGCCTTCACAGTTGCTATCATATCATTGATAAAGACTTGTTTCAGTTTAATTGTGGTTTAATTGTAAAAATTTCAATGTTTCGGCCACTCACTCTGAGATCTTCTTCGAGTATAGATCACAAAGTATGTTACATCTGAGACAATTGGAATGAAAATGTCACAGATGTTTTAAACTGAATTGTACCTGAGTGTGTGTATCCGAAAAATTGAGATTTTAACAAATAAACCACTGCTAAACAGAAACAAGTCTTTTATTAATAAACATATTTTTTTAAATATTTTTTGTTTTGTTTTCACCTTATAGGTATCATGGCTTCTATGCTAATCATGTTGAATTCGTTTATTCATGTCTTAATGTATAGTTATTATCTGATCTCGACCTTTGGACCTGAAGTCCAAAAACGCATCATCAAGTACAAGAAACTTCTCACTATTTTACAAATGGTAAGATGAAAGTGACTGTGGCAGTTTTAAGAGATTGCTAGTCGAGGGCACAAACCGCGATGGAACAAAATTTGATATCTATAGTCACAAAGACAAAAGTTTAGTTGGCTGATAAGAATCAAAAAATTTATACGTGAACAAAATATGGTGTGTGCTGTCACGCCAGATTTTTTGAGTAACCATGTTGGAATTTAAATTTACCAGTAGGCCTACTTTACTGGAATACTTTTTTCTATTTTATCTTTATTTCAATTGTTTTTTTTTATCAAGGAACGGTCGCAAAAGCAGAGACTAGCAGCCAAAATTTTTTCTTTAAATATTTTATTGGGCTGACGTTTCGTTCTCGATAGAGGCCAACTTCAGGACCTAATAAGTGTCAAAATATATACTTTTTTGACACTTATCGGGCCCTGAAGTTGGCCTCTATCGAGAAAGAAACGTCGGCCCAATGAAAATATTTAAAGAAAAAATTTTGGCTAACAGACTGCTTTTGCAATCCTTTGATATACTCAACAGCCATAACTACAATATTATTTTTTATAAAAATATATAATTTCCTAAATAGAGGCAAAATTTCGAATGCAGAAGAGTAAACGAAGAAATTTTACTGTCAAAAATACTAACACTATTGGATTGAAGATTTTTCGATTAAATAATTTTCAATTTTGTTGTTACAGGTGCAGTTTGTAATTATCCTAATATACACTGGTCAACTAATCTTTCCTCATTGTCAACATTTGCCAAATGCAAAAAATCTAATCTATGCATTTTTCCCTAATGTTGTACTAATTTTCTATTTATTTTATGATTTCTTTACAAAAGCTTATAGAAAAAAAAACAAGAGTCAATAAAAAAAAAATATTACAAAAAAATTTTTTTTTGAACTCCTAGTTACTTCCGTAGTCTTTTTAGTGATATACTAGGAAGGCTAAGAAAAAAAATATATTGTGAATGGGGTATCCAATTCAACAAATACAAACGTTTCAAAAAAACACTATTTGATAAAATATTCGTGCTGATCCTGTACGGTGGGACTGGCCAAGGAGAGAAAGAAGATAGATAATTTACAATATTAAATATCTTAGCAAAAGAACGATGGGAACAGGATTTCTGGATGCAGACAGGTAAATGAAAATATCGAATATACAGTTACCTAAAACTATATATTTTAGAATTAAAAAAATTGACTTTATTTAAAAAAATTTAACAGTAATTTAATCTGTTGGGTCGAAGATACCCAAGGAATAATAATTACAGATGTAATTAAAGGATGATTCCTAAATAAGGGAAAAAAGCAAGTGATGTTTTATGGCTGTGGAGATTTACTCAGGAATTCGCGAGACTTTGCAGTCAGGAGATTAAATAAAAAATTCTTTTATTTAATTTTTATTCGCCGACGTTTCAGTCGCCAATCACGACCTTCATATTTGACAATATTTGCCCTGATGAAGGTCGTGATTGGCGACCGAAACGTCGGCGAATAAAAATTAAATAAAATATTTTTTATTTAATCTCCTGGCTGAAAAGTCACTGCGAATTCCTGAGGGAAAAAAGCAATTTTAGGAAAGAAAATTTTCAATTTATTTTTTAAAAAAGAATATTGATTAATATTTCTAATTTATACATAAATTATTTGAACCGATAATCACTTTAATCATTTGTTGAATATTCTATACTCAAATAAAATTAACTAAAATATCAAGTCTAAGTAGTAGATATATTTTGAATTTAAAGTGACTGCAAATTGATTTAAATAATTAAGGATTCTGAGCCTAAATTGTCTCAATTGACAAAAAAAGAACAAAGAAATTTAAATATCCGAAGTGTTAAGGATTTATTCTTACTGATAAATTAATAATAATAAAGAATCTTTTCTTTTATCTGGCTTATCTTAATCTTCAAAGACATTAAAAGATAAGAAAGGAATTATTTAATATGGGATAATAAAAAAGATAAATGAAGAACCATCACAAAAACAGCAAGTCAATATTCTATTTCCTTTCAAGCAAATTGCGAATGTGTCTGTGCCTTGCTTGACCTCGCAAAGAAATAAATCGAATATTTGCCCAGGATTATATTATAAAAGAAAAAAAAATTAAAAGTATCATAAAAAAAATCAATATTTCCCTTTAAGTCATCACTTTAAGTCTATCTCTCTTTCTATTTGACACAATTAGTTAAAGAGTCAAATTGTGTTCAAGGTTTTTTATTTATTTATTTGTTACATAAACAGTTTTTAAAAGAGGATTTCTGGATGATGTTTCCTTTTTAAATTGTGAAGTTTAGATAATTAAGTGGTATTAAAAAAGAATTCAAGCCAAGAGTACGATGAGAGACAATATTAAGTCCCACCCATGCGTTTTCTACTTGTGATTATTTCATTGTTTTTTTAAAAGAAAATGAAAATTTTTATTGGAAATTTTCTAGGTTTGAACCATGAAAGTTTCCATTAAAAAATATATAATATTTTTTTAAAAACAATGAAATAATCACAAGTAGAAAACTCATGGGTGTGATTAATATTGTCCCTCACTGTACATGATCAATTTTGATTAAAATGATGATTTTTTTATTTTTTGACATTCTGAGTCAAAATTACATTTTTATCTTTCTTGTAAAAATCAAAAAAATCTAATGTGACTGGGCGCAGTGCACACAATTTTCTCTTACCTTCGGTAATCGAAAGTTGTGTTTTTTGTGTCGACATTTATTTAGTTTCTGACAGTACAGTACATTTAATTTTCAAGATAATTTCTAAAAAGAAAAGAGGGAGAAAAGGGTTGCCTTGGTAACAAAATATAAATATTTTCCTATGGGAAAATATTTATATTTTGTTACCAAGGCAACCATTTCTCCTATCTTTCCTATGAAGTACTAGAGTATAAAGCTTCGTGTCACGTCCCATGGGGTGCCTAACTTAAATATAAAATTTCAACTTCCTAGCTCTTTTCGTTTTTGAAATATTTTGTTCACAGACAAACACACAGATAGACCATGTCGCTAAAACCACTTTTTTGGATTCAGGGGACCTCAAAACGTGTATATCCATCAAAATCTAGACATCGAATTTTTGATATGAAGCCAATACTTTCTTTCTCTATATATTAACATATATAGAGGGAAGAGAAAGTATGAATAATTTGTAATGTATTTAGAATAGAATTTTTTTTTTTAACCCTTTTCGGCTACAAAGGCCATTTAGGGGTGATAAATGTATTTATTTATTGAAATTACATAGTATCGTTGGCTACCGAGGGGCGTTCCACACGCTGATTACCCGGGGTCACCAGAAAATCTCTTAAAAATGATTTGTTCTTTCATATACTAAATTAGGAATATTAATTTTTGAAAATCAAAAATTGTCCTTAAGAAATGAAGGCTTTGTAGATGAGAATATCTCCTTTCCTAAACCAGAGAGAGAAAGTTAAATAATTTTTTACTGCAAAGAAAATCCCCTTCGAAAAAGTCAAAAATAAATTTGTGAGCTATTAATGTTAACAAAAGCCTACTGAATCCAATTATTTAGTTAGTAATAGGCCAAAAAAATGTAAATTTTGAGATTGCTGAGGAAAAATAATTAAATGACCTAAATATAAAAAACAAAACGGGTCAGAAGGTGTGTCTCCATTTAAATATTATAAAAACACATCAATTAAGTTCTTTAAAAAAAAGGTATGGAGTTGGTTATAAAAAAAATAACAAGAAAAACGAATTAAAGATCAAGAGGCTGAATTAGTATTTTATCAAAGTCTTTTTGATTAAATTTGTTGTTAGACAATGTGTACAATAAACACGTTTATATATAGTTTAATTATTAAATCAATATTTAGAATTCTCAGAAAAACTTCTCTCATACACCGACAACAAGTCTCATCTTATATTATTTTAAATAAAAACTCTTTTAAAAAGAATTTATATTTTGAGTTGGATTATTTATCATTCTTTATCTACTATATTGTAAATGATAATTTTGAGATGAATAAATAAAAGAATAAATATAGGCTATTAATTATTTCGCATATCGCCATATTGATGAGTTGAAAAGATAAAGATGAAAAGATAAATTATTAAGAAGAGATTTGAATGTACCTGAAACAGATGGAGAGACTGGAGATTCTGAGCAGGCAATTTAATATTTCAACACATAACACAAAGAAAATTAGACTTTTAACATTTAACACAAAGAAAATTAGACTTTGGAGAAATCCACAGATTTTTATTTAAACACGGTAATTAATTTTTAAAAAGACAATATGAATGAAGGCAATGAATATTAGATGCAAGTTGCCCCCATCCGCCGCTTGGGCCCAGTGGGGCAGCACTGTCGTTTGTTTTTATTCTTTGGAGATTTAAAATTCTTTGACTAGAAATTTCAAATCAAATTCAAAAAAAGTAATAAAATAATTAGGATTTAAAACTACAGGAAGAAAAAATAAAAAAACGCCCTGTTCAGGCAGTCAAATAAAAAGGAATATCGATATCCTTAGTTTATGAAATCAGATAAATTCTATTCAAACATCTGGGAGATAAAGAATATACTGTATATATAGATTCAGTTCTTTCTCTGGAAAAATTTTGAGTGAAACTGGATGAATAAAATGTATTTATTAAATTCAAATTTTAAGGAAAAGGAGTCTTTTGTTTAACTATCCAAAACTCGCTGAATTTCAGTTGTCATCATTAATATTTCATCACGCCCCACCTAAATAAATAACCAGAAAGTTATATTTTCGTAAAATGCATTTTTTATAATAATTTTTGCCTGAAATTATAATAGCCTTGCTCTTCTAGTCCCCCCCCCTTCTTTTATTATTATAATTATAATTGATTTTTCATAAGAAGAGATTGATTTAAATGTAATGCTTTTCAATGGAAAAATTCTGGATTTTCTAAAATTTTTGTGTCATCCCAAAATGGGATTTGTAGATCGGATTATTTTTCCTGGACTCTCCATAATGTCCTTATAAGGGTGCAAAACTATTTTTCGAAATTCCAATAGAAAGTCGGCCTGACAGAGAGTAGAACGATCAGGAAGATAAAATTAAAATGAAATTATTAAAAAATTTTTAAGAAAGAACATTTTTTTGAAGTTTTTCTACGTATTGAAATAAAATTGATATCGTTCAAATTGGAATATAAAAGAAATGATGGATGAAGGAAAGATCAATTTCATAAAAAAATTAATAAAGAGAGGCGAGGTAAATGGTAAAATAAAATTTGTTGATATCGCCAAGATATTTTTAAAACTTTATTGAATGCGGGTACGAAGACAGAATAAAGACAAGAATTCCTGACATACAGAAAATAATCCACTCAATATGAGGGTGGGCTGGACACTTGAGCTCCGGGCTATTAGGCCTCAAAATGATGAAATGGAGGCTTTGGTAAAAAAGAAAAACCGAGAATAGGAAGATAACCAATACGATGAAGAAACAACAATAATACATGGAGAGAGACGAGTTCAGAAAACTCAAGGAAGAGAAGAAAGAATACGAGAGGCGAAAGAGACAAAAATTCAGGTGATGAAGAATTGAGAATGTTGCCTATACTGATATAGATGGGAAAGAGGGGTAAAAGAATTTTATATAATAATTATTCAAATCTATATTGTGTTTTCCTATGAAACGAAATGGTAATCGACCCAAGTATAATCACCAGAAAGAGGATTTAAAAAGTTAAAATCGAGTGATACAAGCCTTCGGGTTTTTAATGAACATCAAGCAGATGTGTTAAGGGGACGAGAATTTGACAACCCAAATGGTGGAAGAACAATTCAATGCCGACCATTCATTCCACGATTGTCCTCTTTTGTTGCAGTAATTCGGTAAAACATGATCTGCTTTATTTTTGTAAGAAAGGCCATTAGGGACCGATCAAGAGTTTTGCCAAGTTTTTTGAGTCGAAGGACGATCGTGGTTGACAGTGAATAGTTTGGCCAGCATTCGGGTCAAACTCTCGTCTTCTTACACACCTCTCAAAGTCCTTGATCATGAAAATCCGATGGCCGTTCACTTGTGTCACCAGATTTCAACTTGTTTGACTGATTTCTTCGTCGGAAAGTTAGTTCTGATTGCGAAATTAAAGCGCAGCTTTCCATGTTTTTATAAATGTTAGAGAATAATATGCCGAACATGGAATATAATTTTCGTTTATCTATAAACAGCGAAGGATATGATCATTGTAATGAAAGTATAAACATTAACACAAAACTGATTTCAAACTTATTATATATATTTGCTACCAATTAATTTAAATAAAAAAGAGGCCTCGGATGACAAAAACGTCTTGAAATTAAAAAAAAACTAAATAAAAACAGTTCCGCATTGCATATTTTAATAATATACATAATGAATTTTCTCTTGAACATTATAAATATATAAAATACGCAATGCGGAATTTAATTAATATTAATGATGAGTAAATATGAAATTTATTCTCCATATCATTTAAATATATATATATATGGTAATTTTTAATGAAATAGTTAAATTAGAATAAAAAATCTTGAACACAAGTAAGAAATTTCTTCAAAAAAATAATATTTTTGTTTCACTATAATAGGCTGTCCCTTTTAGAACAGGCAAAAGGATCTTTTTTAATACAATAAACCCAAAAATGAACCCCCTTTTTGATTTTTGGTGTTAAAAAATTTGCAATTACATACAGTGCTGTTGATAAATGTGAAAGTTTCATACTTGTATAGAATTTTTTAGATATAATTTAAGTAAATTTCAATGTTTGTTGTTAATTTGAATTTGTTTTTACTTGTCGTTTTATAGTATTATATAAAAAGTAAATAGCGATGATGAGTGAGAGAGAGAGAAGAGATGATATTTAGGTATTATGTGGGAACATAGTAAATGACAGATGATGGACTGTTGTGATTACCGTATAATAGGAGAGAAGACCGGCGTTGTCGTCGAGGACAAACCATCGGAATTGCCATCCTTTCATCACGTTCGTCCATTTACTTAAAGAGCCTTCGATGGTCGCCATCGTCACCGTCGACGTCGACGGACTCGGGGCCAACGACGAGCGCCTCTTGAACGAACGTTTTCGCTTTGCACAATCAATTTTTAAAATATTATATTAAAAAAGTAATATATACAATGGAGATGATTAAATGCAAATAGATAAAGTATCAAGTGAAGTTATTATTCACTGTTCACATCTCAAGTGTGTGATCTCTAACCCATGTGAACTGATTAACAACAATAAATAACAATCAAAACATGTCAAGTAACCAACGTTTGAACACTCAATTACACTAAGTGTAGCAACAAAACTAATTCGAAAATTAGATATCTAACTAAAGTTTACTTGGATTATTAAAGTGTTTAAACGTCTTATTAAATATGACGAGAGATTTTTTTTTTTAAGCGACCAACAGCAACGCTACATAACGGAATAAATGAGAAACCTTTGATCGGTGTGGGAAATTAAAAATAAATGAAATAACAAGTGTTTAAATGGAAAATAATTTGTTTTCTAATTATCAATATAGGCCCATCATAAAATTGGGACGAAATTTATAATAAGAAAAATGTTAAAAAAAGAAAAAAAATCAAATCAAATTTAAAAAAAAATGATATTTTAATACTGATTTTATTTCTTTAAAATAACTATATTTATAACTATACTTACTTGTTTAAATGTTGATTGAATTATGGATTCTTTTGAAGATGACATTTCTGAATAATTTAATCACAATAAATAAAAGTTGATTTTGTCTAAAAAATAAATAAATAAATAAAAATTAATATTTCAAAATTAAAATTAAATAGAAATTATACATTGACAAATAATTACTGAGTAAATAATGGCAAAATTAATGGATGAAAAAATTGACGTGTAACAAATGTTGGCCATTTTGAAGCGGGAAAATATTTTCCCATTTCTGCAAGCTGATTGGCTGGAGACTTACGATCGACGCGACCTCTTTTTCACAATTTTTTTTTTTTTTATTTATTGGAATAAATAATAATTTAAGTTTTCCATTATTATAAATAAAAAATTTTTTATTGAAAAGTCTATTTTAAAATTAATTTTTATTAATTAATTTTGGTGGTCAACTCAAAAAAAGATATCACGTGCTTAACCTAGAGCGGGCTATTGTCCTGACCACCAAATTTAAAAAATAAAAACTACAATTTTTTATATAACAAGAAGTTAGTTTTTACTTTCCTATTTCTATTTTTTTTTTTTTTTTTTTTTTGTTTTATTAAGACCAGAATGCTAACCACTACACCAAGGCCAACAATAACATTTTTTCCAACCTAAATTTACTAAACTTTGCGAGTTCAAATCCATCTCCAGCTCTTTTTTTCATTCTTACTATTATCAATTTCCTTTTATTTTTAATGCTAACTTGTAATTTCCAAAGAAATGAAATAAATAAAAAATCAAATAATTTAAATATAATAACCTTTCCTTAAAATGTGCAACTTTTTTTTTCAATTGTTAACTACTAATTCGCAAGTTTCTGTCTTTCTCTTATTTATTTATCGATGTTCCACACGCTGTTTTTTCGAGGCCACCTACCAGCATTTTCTCCGTTCTTGGTGTCTTGCTGTCAGGTCTCCAGTGAAGGCGCTACGGGCGGCAAGTGTCCCCCGACAATGACATCTATCCTCCTGGATGCCCCCGATTCTTAATTCAAATTTTATATTTTTTAATTTGTTTTCTTAATTATTTTATTCTACTTACGAGTAATCAGTATATTAAAATTGTCCAGGGGGTGGTAGGCAGGAGACCATACACCTGTTTGAAGAGGGTCATGCCATGACCTACTGTATATATTTAATTTCCTTTTAATTTAACGCAAGAAGGAAATAGTTTTTAATGGCTGATATCATCAAAGCAACAAAATAAAAAAATCTGTAGAAAGGGGGCTTAAACACAACAATATTAAATATCTGGAATATAGAGATGAATTAAATGGTAAAAAATAAAAATACTTGCCGGATAAACTGTGGTTTATTTGTATAAAATACATTTTTTAATTAACAAGTTCAGTTGAAAGTAAAATATTATGAAATATTCGTGCAAATAAATGTTAAAATATTTAATATTATTGAGTAAAAATCAAAACACCTAATGTAAGTTTACCTTCAAGTCTGGCATATATTCTTATATGCATCAGGTTTAAAATTTTTACTCAATTTGAGTTTATGAAAAAAAAAAACTGGTACAATCATTCATAATATAACACATTACACATAGTTTCTTTTGGCTAAGATCAAACTTTGTTTGAAGATTGACTAAAAGGCTAGTGTACTAATGGGTTACTGCTAAAGATAAAAGGTATAGTGACTCTAGTTGATTATAAAACAAAATATAATTTTTATATATTTGTTTGGAGATGACTACGAAGGTGTGTTTTTAAATTAGAACTATGGCTAAAACATTTTAAACAATGTTCACATTTATAAGGTCTTTCATTTGAATGCATTTGAAGGTGAATTTTTAAAGAAGAATGTTTAGTAAATGTTTTAGAACAAGGTTCGCATTTGAATGGACGTTCATCGGTATGAGATCGAAGATGGTCTTTTAAATGAGAGGAATGTATAAATGATTTTGGGCAAACAGTACATTTATAGGGTCTTTCGCCGGAATGGGTTCGAATATGACAACGTAGAGTGTAATGGTGACTGAAACTCTTCGAACATTGATCACATGTGTAAGGGCGATCCCCCGTATGGATCCTTAAGTGAGAGATCAATGTTGAATTATTGGTAAATGTTTTAAGACAAATATGACATTTATATGGACGATCTCCTGTATGCGTTCTTAAGTGAGTTTTTAAATCTGAATTCTGAGTAAAAGTTTTAAGACAATGTTCACATTTGAAAGGACGATCTCCTGAATGGATTCTTAAATGTCCCTTTAAGATAGATAATTTAGTGAAACTTTTAATACAATTGGTACATTTATAAGGCCGGTCGCCTGTGTGAATTCTAATATGTTCTTTCAAGTGTGATGAATGAATGAAACTTTTTTGGCAAAATTCGCATTGGAATGGTTTGACAGATGCATGGGTGTAAACATGACTTAAAAGTGTCGATTGTTGAGAGAAGGATTTTTCACATTGTTCACATTTATAAGGTCGATCCCCGGAATGAGTACGGATATGATTTTTCAAATTAGAACTTTGAGTAAAACTCTTTGAACAATGGGTACACTTATATGGGCGATCTCCGGTGTGTGTACGAGTATGGTTTGTCAAGTGTGATAATTGAATAAAACTTTTTGGACACTGAGTGCACTTAAATGGGCGATCTTCTACATGGTTGCGAAGGTGTCTCTTCAATTTTACACTATCCTTAAAATTTTTAACACAGAGAAGACATTCAAATTCTTTATCTTCTTTGTTTTTCATTAAGAGATCATCTTCAACAGATGCTTCTTTATCATTATTTTCTGAATGAAAAGGAATTTCTTCGGTTTTATAATCCAAATCATTATCAATTATTTCTTCTATTAATTCTAAAAATAAAAAATTATATTAATATAATCTTCACAGGCCTTGCTAAACTTACATTATTTAAATTTATAATAGTCAATCATATTTTTAAATAACAAGAATAATACCTTAAATATAATGCACGTTTTAGACTAAAATCTAAAATAATTCTTTGAGAGTTTTAATTTTTGCGATCTACATGGACATAATATTCCAGCCTTGTTAGTGAAGGATTATATCTGTAATTTTGCTTGCATATCGTCGGTTCAGTTCAAGACCGGCCTAACTCAAAAAAAAAATGCAATTTTGAGTTTTTTGCACAAATAATCTTCAAATTGCCTCTACTATCTTTGTTTCTTAAACAACTTAGTGGATCACCCCCAGCAATTGGATAACGCAGGCAACGGTTAAGAAAAAATAATTTGTTTCTTTAGTCCAATCGATCAGTCTTTTAGTTAGAAAGGCTATATATAGTCTTTGCAAAAAGTGAACGGAAAGGAAAAACAGATACTTTAATCGGTTTTCCTTTTCTGAGTTAGACTAGTCTTGAACTGGACCGACGATATGTCTACTTGAAAAATGTCTCTGGCTGACTTTTATATTAATCAAACTAAGTAGTTCAAGGCAATTATATAGTCTTTTATATAAGGTGATTAGATCATTTAATATTTGTCTATCACCAAGTGGTCTAATATTTAAGGTTGATAGAATTTGATTATGTATATATACAGCGAACCTTCACTCATGTCTCTTCCTGACTCTTTGTCTGCACGGCCAAATAACTGAATTAATTTTGAGTTTGAACCGAACGAAGCCAACAATAGGAGTATTTTTGATACATTATTAAGTTCTGGTGTTACGGGCTAATGAAGCCTAGGATCCCTGTAGTCCCTCTAATCATCTTCTCTACATGCTACCTAAATGTCATCTGGTAAAGGAAGATGCCAGAATGTTTAATTAAGGAGTCTGCAGTGAAAAACTCTTTATACTGTAATCGAATAACACACATGAAGTGCCCCTACGAAAGCATATAGGTATTGCACTTGACCATATTTGGATGAAGAAAATTGTTGGTCAACCTAAAGTTAAAAGAATTTAAATTGTTGTGGATAGTTTTAGAATCTTAATTGCTGATAATTATATTAAATAACTTAATGTCATAAGACAGACAATAACAAGTTCACATCATATTCCTAACTCTTAATATGCTCTCTTATGTATATACATCTTAGCCACAAAACCCTATTGTCAGAGTTTTAACTAATAATCAATAATTCTCTTTCTCACAGAAATTGTCCAGAAAGTCATTTTATAAACAATATTATATTTATGTACAAAATAACTCATATGAATATGTCTTTTTTATCGGTTTATTAGATTAATAAATTAGCACAGAAATAATGAATCTTAAAATCTCTTAAATGATTTTAAAAAAATATATAATCCATTTTTGAGAAAGGAAAACTGAGATGCAACCAAAAGTAATAAAAATATTGATTTTGGAACACCAATTGTACTTATCAAATGAAATGTCACTAACAGACATTATAATCTCAGATTCTGTGTGGTTCGACTTTATGCTTTTTTATTATGATTTTAACAATAAAAAATATTAAAGATTGTGATGACTATAAGTTGGAACCAGACATTTACAAGTAAAAATGTCATTATACCTGAAATTTAACTTATCTTGATGATGTATACAGTAACAAATGAATTAACTTTATTTATTATCTTTGGCTGCCTCTTCATTTCCCTTTATTAACAATAAACATCACATGACATTATTTTTCGACTGCTATTTCATGAGAAAATTTTTAAATTTAAATAGAAAATGATAATACTAGTACTAGTTTTACTACAATAATCTAATTTTCTTTCTAGTTTTAAAAGATTACATTTTGAAAAGTCAATATAGGCTACCTGTTTGTATTGTGACTTCTGAAAATGATTCCATTTATTATTAAAATTTCTTCTCTTTAAAAATGTTTTATTTTTATTTAATCATTAAATTTTTAATTGTATCTTTTCAATACCTTTTATTAAAAATTTAAGAACAAAAAAGCTCAAACTCAATGAGCTATTGCCATTGGCTATTGCTTAAAGATGGCGTTAAAATCATAATGGCCCATCCAATCAGAAAGGTTGTTTTGATCTGCCATGCGCCAGAAGCTGGATGGACACTTTTAAAAATAATTTATTTATATTTCTAATTAATATTTGTTAAATAATTTCATTGATTATAAAAAACTAATCGATTATTGAGAAAAAAATCGATTATTTTTGGGAAAAATGCCTTTGAAAAGATCAGAAGACACTCGTATACTACAAAAAAAGGCCAAATGATTTTTTTTCCCGGGAGCGGAAAAAAATTACTCGCAGGGTGGAAAAAATTTCGTTTTACTAAAAAAAAAGTTAAAATGATTTCCACAGGAAGGGGAAAAAAGATCCCGCAGGGCCGAAATAATAATAATAATAATTCGATAATCGATTTTTTTTCATAATCGAACGGCCCTACATATTATTTGTTTGCTTATGGTGGATAGCTGGACATAAGTAAATTAAAGTGAATAAACAATTGTTTATTTTAACTATTTTACTTACAATTGTTGTTGCTGTTCGGCGTGTACTAATACTTTCTTCATATCAAAAAACAGGAAAATAAGAAGAAAAAATTTCCTCCACTAACTTTGATTCTTGCAACGATATTAAATAGACGAGCTTTGAAGTGCTAATATCCAAGGACATTTAGATTAAACACACCTCTATACCAGTAGCTTCCAACCTTTTTTGATGTGCGGCCCACTTTTTCCGTAAAAAAAAACGCTGAGGCCCAGAATATGTATATAACCTATATATACTGTATATAATTTTTATCATTTTTTAGACATCCGCGGACCAGTTCCAATCATTCCCCGGCCCACAACTGGGCCGCGGCCCACGGGTTGGGAACCACTGCTCTATACTAACAAAACAAAGCAAAACAATTTATTCAATAATGAGATGTAAGTAGTGGCTGAGTGTGTTGATTAAAGGAGATATAGAAGCAGAGGCAGCCAAAAATAAAATTCTCTGAATGCTTAACCAATCAGCCGGAGACGTTTCGATCTATTTATTATAAACCATCCTCAGTCCATTAATTGGTATAACTAACTCTGAGCATAAATATACCAATTAATGGACTGAGGATGGTTTATAATAAATAGACCGAAACATCTCCGGCTGAGGATGGTTTATAATAAATAGATCAGCCGGAGATGTTTCGGTCTATTTATTATAAACCATCCTCAGTCCATTAATTGGTATATTTATGCTCAGAGTTAGTTATACCAATTAATGGACTGAGGATTGTTTATAATAAATAGATCGAAACGTCTCCGGCTGATTGGTTAAGCATTCAGAGAATTTTATTTTTGGCTGCCTCTGCTTCCATATCTCCTTTATTCAATAATGTTCAACTGTCAATAAGTATTATTTATGACTAGCCTCGGTGATAATTAAACAAAAATATGGACATTATTTATTTTAGGGCCTAACTAAATTTTTTTCATCATTTTTTTTTTGTTTATACATTTTTTCTTTCCCTTAGCCTATATATGAAATATATATAGAGAGAAAGTATTATATATTATATATAGATTATGCCTCAGGGATCGAACCGTCAGCATGAGGCTAGAAATAAAAAAAGAAAAAGTCTAGTTTTTTTCTCTCATTTATCTTCACCAATATTCTTCATAACAATAAACGTCTGAAATATTATATAATAATAAATATTCAAATGCATAATGAATGCTTCTGTTTACATGTCAATAGATAGCCAGTCTCTTAAAAAATATATATGCCAGAAACCATATTTTCTACAGACTTGAGTTTATTTGGTCACATGTAAACAACGCTTTATGCATTACACATTATAATTAACTATGAAATTAAGAATAAATTCAGCTTTCTTATATATTCTTATTTTCAAAGTATGCACTACAAGTAGAAATTCACAATTAAACTTGAAATCTTTAATATGTCAAATATAATTTTACAAACTAAAGATATATTTTATATATAATAGTAAAATGAGTATAACAAGCTAAAACTTATGTTCAAAAGTAATTTCTTCCTATCAAAATAATTAATTAACAATTGAAGTTTTTTTTTTTTTTTTTTTAAATAAAATAATAACAATTGAAGAGTTTCTGGCTGTATATATATAATTGTTGGAGTTGAAAGGAAGAATCCTGGAAAGTTCTACAAGAAATCAATCGACAAATTCCCAATTTTCAGACATTACTGTTATCAAATTCATATTTATTATGGTATTTTGCTCAGAGGCCCACATCTTGTGATTACATGGATGGCGACCACGAGCTGCCTTAGCTGCGACTGGCAGTACTTATGTTCTTTGCATGTCAGTCCCTTCTATATTTTCAACAGGCGTCAGACCGTGCGACGGGCCGGCCTATTCTATTCCTTCCCGGTCGCAAAAACCCATGAATGGGCCGACTGCGTATCGCGGGATTAAGGCGAAGAAAGAAGATTTATCATGGTATTAATTCGTTAATGAACTGAATATAGCTTAAAGAATTTTGGCTGAAATTAGAAATTTGTTGTGAAATCTTTCCAGGGACGCATTAAAGGGGGGCCGCTCCCTCCGATAAAAAATTGAAAGTTTTAAAAACTAGTCATCTAAAGAAATTATGATTTTTTGTCTAAAATATATTTTTACATTTATTTTAAACTACCAATTTGAAGTATCAAATCACCTTAATGTATTTGAAAGTATTATTTCCCAGAGAGGCCTGTAAATTGAATCTCTCAACCAACCGCCCCCACCGAGTTCGCATCCCGTCCCGTTTATTTAAATAAAAGCTGAAATGCCGAAAATGACCTTAAATAATAAAAAAAAAAATCCGCCCCCACCAACAAAATTGCATTAATAAGTCCCTGAATCTTTCTTGGATGCATCCTATCAACTCCAATAACTAATAACAATTGGCAATATAATATTTAATAAATGCTTTCATTTAGAATATCGGTTCCACTTTTAAATGCTTACCGGTAAGCGTGTTATTAAAATAATAACAAAAAATATATTTGGGATAAAATATGGCTTTTTCAAAAAATTAAAAAAAAACTGGATTAAAGATTCGCACACTTAATTCTAAAAATTTACAAGTTCTGGAATCTAGCAGCCACTGACAGTCTATTAATTGGACAATAACTATTATTAAATAATGTCATAAATAGGAAGTTTTATCATGGGAGAACACATTATGATAGAAGACAGGAAGGAGAAGATGAGACCTAAAGTTGCGCCCGTGTTTAGGAATGTATATTTTCAAGTTTTTCAAGAATTATTTGACAAATATATCAGGGGGTTCAATATATTCATAGGATAGCTATGAAAAACACATTTTTTTTAACAAAAATCTTTATTAATCTTTAACATATTTCTCTTTGTGTGTTATATATTTATTCCAACAGTCTTTCAGCATTTCGAACTCTTTTGTGTTCGACTTCTTTAAAGCCTCAAAAATACCCCTTGACCTCTTCATTTGATGAAAAAGTTTTTCCCTGAAGCATGGGCGTCCGCAGGGGGGGGGGCAACCAGGCACTTGCCCCCCTGGAAAATTAAAATGATACAAAAAATGTATAAAACAAAAAAAAAAAAATACAAAAAAACCTTTCACAGTATACATCCACCTTGCCGCGGTGAGAAAGCTTTAAATACTAAGAGATGTATAACATTATTAATATCAAAATACGTTTTTTTTAACTTATCTGGAAGTGACTTGCCCCCCCCCCCTACAAAAAATCCTTGCCCCCTCCTGCAAAAAATCCTGCGGACGCCCTTGCCCTGAAGGCATCTTTTGGGGATGAGAAAGCAATTAAAAGAGTAATTAATGTATTTTTAAGATTGTTTTTAACGATTTGTGAATTGGTGCAAAAATATGATTTTTTTCTTCAACAAATGCGGCCGTTTTTTGTGATTTCCTGGTCCAATAATGCATAGTAGTTGAGTCCTTGGTCGTTTTGGTGCAATTCCATCGGGGCGAACCCATTGCTTCGATAATTTCGATTCTGGTATATATAACTGTGACTAATCGACGCAAAAAATCGCTCGGATTACGGTTAAACAATCAGAGTTGGGCAGTATCCAGATACAAGTATCTAAGATATAAGTATCTAGATGGTATACAAAATCATTGTATCGAGTATCTTGTATTTAGATACTTGGTTTTAAAAAAGGTATTTAGTATTATTTTGTATTTATAGATACTTAAAAATTGAGTATCTTCGACTTTCAAAAAGATATTTTTAAAACTAGAGAATTTGAAAAAAGAACGAAAAAAAGGGTCGTGGAAATTGAGTCTTTTCAGAGATCGAATGGCGAACGACCCGTGCTTCAAAAAGAACGATTTTGTCCTATCTCCCATACCCATACCAAAACTTTTTCCTTTGAATGCTTGTAAAAAGTAAAATAACACACCAATTTTGCTCAAAATTTGCCAGATGTCTTATGAAAGATTAAGGTTAAAAAAATTAATATCTGTGTCATCGCATGAACTTATTGAACGCCCTGGTATACTTAAGGTAATAATTCATAATAAATAATTTTAAAAAATTTAAAAATGCTTTAGTAAAAAAATGAATTTTATTTTTAAGATTTTTGTTTGTGGAAAATAATTTATTATTAAAACATGGAGCTTATGATGGCATTTATTTTAATAATAATAAATGAGAATAAATATAGAATCTTGGTATAGTGGTCTTTAAAAAGGATTTTTTTTTTTTTTTTTTTTTTTAGTCTTTAAACCTGAATATAATTATATAAAATATATCAATCAGAGTTTATTTATATTATTTTTTTGAATAAGAAAAGAACTAACATTTTGAGAAAAATTAAATTTAAAAACAATGGATGACTAGAATATTGTCTGTCGACGACAAGAATTAAAAATTATTGGAATTTTTCAATTTGTTTTTATAGTTAATATAGAAAATTTGTCAGGAAGACCTTTTTATTTCTTTTTTTTCTAATATAAATAATAATCATAATCATAATCAGCACTCATTTTTTTACAAAGATTTTTTTTTACTTAATAAAAAATAAAAACAAATTAATGATTTCCTAAAAAAAAAAAAACATAGTATCTAATAAATATATTTTATCTTTTCTTCATTATTCGGTTTTTTTATTTTTTTTTTTTTAATTAAATTTATATAAATTTTTGAAGTCACTTTTTTTTCTTTTCTTTGTTTATTTACTCACCATCACCCAAGGAATGTAATGCAATTTATTATTTTTGTTTTAAGAATTTTCTTTGAAATCGAATAAATCAGTGAATGTTTTGATTTTTTGGGAATAATCGTTGTGGTTGATGTCAATCATGAAATTGAGTAGAATAACGATAGGCGACGAAGGCAACGGCAAGAGCAGCAACTCCACCAACGAGAAAGGCCATCGATCGACCCGACTAAAACAAATTAACAGCAAATAATATTTATCAATTGCTGGTTTTTATTCTCCGGTCCTTTCCTTAAATAATCGGATCTATTTATTCTCCAAAAACAATTTCTATATAGGTCTATTTATATAAAAAAAAACACTCTTTTCTTGGATTAAGAATATATTTTACGAATTCTTATAGGAAAAGAATTATTATTAATTAAAAAAATTAAATAACTCAAAAACAAATACAAACAAATAACAGACGTCTCTCAATAATTCAAATTTTTCGATAATTCGAACTCTTCAACTGTAAACTTCATAAATCGAAAAAAATGCTGTGTATTTAGATACACTCAATAACTCGAAATGATTTTCGTAACAAGAGAGGAAGAGAACTCGGCCACTTTCTTTATAATTCGAATTTTTCCTAGCAATTTTTACTCCTAATTTTCCGCGAAATGTTTACCTCCTGTCAGACCAGCTTATCTTCCCAATTCCCAGAGTTTGTCACCATAGGTGCAAGACAGAAGAACAGTTGTGATTATTTCATTGTTTTTTTCATAATATCATATTTCATAATTTTTATAATATATTGTTTTTACTCCTCAATAATACTTCCAGCCACAAAGACATACCTCACAATGTTTTTATAAAAATATTATATATTTTTTAATGGAAACTTTCAAGGTTCGAACCTAGAAAATTTCCAATAAGGATTTTCATTTTCTTTTATAAAAACAATGAAATAATCACAAATAGAAAACGAATGGGTGGGACTTAATATTGTCCCTCACTGTACGTCTCCGTTACTGTGTTTGAAAAAAAAAATCGCCAAACCTTCAATATTCCACCATCAATGCTGTCAACAATTCTGAAGAAAAAAAGTTATCTTTGAGAGGAAGGGCATAGGAAGCAAAAAAGAAATAATTCTGAATGCTACAACAATTTTTCGGAGACGTTTCGGTGCATTTATTAGTGCTCCATCATCAGTCCTTTAATTGTTTTTTTTTTTATGCTCAGAGTTTAGTCTATAAATGTTTTGTATATACATGTGTTTTAAATTGTTGACTATTGAACATGTATATTGTTGAACTGGCATACAATATACATGTTCAATTGTCAACACTTTAAATCATATGATTGACAATGGGCACCCAATAGAGTGAATTATATGAATATTGAGTGATTGGGGTCATAGTCAATCATTGTATGCCAGTTCAACAATATACATGTTCAATAGTCAACAATTTAAAACACATGTATATACAAAACATTTATAGACTAAACTCTGAGCATAAAAAAAACAATTAAAGGACTGATGATGGAGCACTAATAAATGCACCGAAACGTCTCCGGAAAATTGTTGTAGCATTCAGAATTATTTCTTTTTGGCTGCCACTGCACGTTAGTCATCACAGCCCTTCTTAATTGAAAAAAAGATATTTTACCAAGTCATTTCGCAAGCAGTCCAAAGACCTTCCTAGGTAATACTCCCCAAATAAATATATTTTAAAGGATATAAAATATTTTTTATAATTTCTATTAGTTAGATTTAGATTTGGATCTCCTCCCTTGGCTAAGGCCCACTAATCAATATAATAATAATATATGAGTATATAATTAGCTAATTACTTTTGTATGAGATGTTTTTTTTTGCTTTTTCATTCCTTCTTGTCCTTGTGCGAACATTTTTTTATATAAATCTTTAACTTGTTGATTATCTTTATTATGTAAAGTTTGAACTCGACCCATTTCTAATTTAATTAATTTATTTTCAGGTTCCAATTCATTGGCTTGTTTAAAGATGGTTAAAGCCTCAGAGTTCATTCCTTTCGCAGCAAGTATCTATTTAAAAAAAAAAAAAAAATTATTATTAACTTATGTCTTGTTTTATTTACAAATAAATAATAAATTTTATATAATCAGGAAGCTAACGGAAAAATAACTCTTTTTGAGTGCAGGAGGAACGTGCATATTATTAAAGGAGTTTGTCATCATGCCTATAAAATTTTAATAAAATGATATACAAATGATTTGAAAATTTAAATTAAGAAACCCTGCTTATTGTGGGAGTATTTATTTGTCATAAAGACTCGTACTCGAAACCTAAAAACACTCAAAGAGAAAGTTGTTTTTAATTTTCTTCCGTTGGCAGCTAGAACCGTTATGATTTTTACTTTCTCTTACCTATATATGAAATATATAGAGAGAAAGTATTGGATTCATGTCAAAAATTCGGTGTCGAGATTTTGATGGATATACATGTTTTGAGTTCCCCATAAGTCCAAAAAAGTGGGTCCCGCAAATTGGTCTGTTTGTCTGTCTGTGAACAAAATATCTCGGAACGAAAAGAGCTAGGAGGTTGAAATTTTATATTTGAGTTAGGCACTCCCCTCCCCCAAGGGGTGAAAATAGCTTTTGAACAAAATAGGACAAAGTATTAGTACTTTATTGATGTACTTTTTCAGTTTTTTTCATATTTATCAAAATTCACTGCAACGATTTTGATTAAAATTCAAAAATCAACTATTTTTTATATGCTCTTTAAAAAGTATATCAGTCAAATTTTTCGTGGAAATCGTTTGAAGTACACTTTACTGATGTACTTTTTCAGTTTTTTGCGATTTTCTCAAAATTGGCTTCAAAGATTTTGATTAAAATTCATAAATCAACTATTTTTTAGATGCTTTTTAAAAAGTATATCAGTGCAATTTTTCGTGGTAATTGTTTTGAGTACACTTTACTGATGTGGAAGCATTCGTAGCTCAGCGTCATCTATGAAACGCGTGGTCAATCTATGAAACGCGTGGTCAATTTGGAAATTTGAGTGCTATATATCTCCACACAAAAAAATCTGATGTGACAAGAACAGTATACAACTTTCTCTTACCTTATTGAAGATAAGAGAAAGTTGTGTGCTGTGCGACCAGTCACAGCAGATTTTTAAATCTACAAATAAATGGAAAAATTCAATTAACAATAAAACTTGCCTTTCCTTTTCTAAAGAGAGCTTTGACATTTTTCGGCTGACACCTGAGGACATTATCGATACTCGTAAGGGCGACATCGTAGGCTTTAAGATTAAATTGGGCGGTAGCCAAATTATTGTATACTTTAAGGCGATCTTCAAATAATTGTTCCAGTTCTTTGCTCATTGGCTGAAGGAAAAAATAACAATAAATTATTAATAAATTACAAAAATAGAGAATATAAAAGATCACTATTACTAGAAAATTTGATAAATACACTATTTTTTAAAGAATACATCTTATATACCATGGAAAAATAAAGAAACAGAATAAAATACTTCATTTTTTATTCAATTCCTATAAAAAATATATTAACCTCATTAATATTATCTCCATGAGAAGCCTGTGGATCATCAAGATATTCAAGAGCTCTTCGGTAACACTCTATAGCAGTTGAATGTTCTTCTCTACTAAACCACCAATTTCCTCGCTCCCGTTTTTTTGATCTGAAATATTTGAAATAATAATAAATGAACATATAAAAATATTCAATTATTGATTTTTATATTCAAATAAATGCAAATTGAATCAGAGTTAATAGCTCATATTAAAAAAAAAAATATCTACACATATGGTCGGATTTAGATGGATACAAATCGTTCTTTTTTGAAAAAAGATCCCAGTTTTGTTCACTCACATTTGTCCATAAATACATTTTTGTACAGTACAAGAGCCCTATTATATCTTTGATTAAGTGAATAAACCTTTTCTCTCAGTGGACCTGTTACCTTACTTGTTGAACTACCATAATGGTTAATTGAATGAGGCGGGTGTCGCCGAAAAGAGCAGCTTGGTTATAAAAAAACAATTTATATTTTATAGCCAACAATTCAAAAGTCAGACACTCCCACGATCAGAGCAAACAACATAGTCAAAATAGTACAGATGCTATGTTATTGACAAATTTGTTTTTCATGATAATGGAAATGTGATGGAGGCTCGATATGTCGGCTATAAAATATAAAGATTTTTAGTAAAATCTGGCTGCTCTTTCCGTGGAGCTCTTTCACACAATTTATTATATTACTTAAAAATATTTTTAAGTTTTTCTGGTTTATTTTATTAGAATTCAATCAACAATAAAAGGACAAATTTGAGTTTTTGTAAAATAGACCCATCAATAATGCTTTTTTTTAAATTTGTTTAAAGTAAATATTTTTCGGCATTTTCGGCCATTTAAACCCCATCCCTATTTATTTCAAATGATTGGGAAGCCAACTCAAATGAAATAAATTTTTTCGCTGGGCGAGAAGGGAACCCGGGCACCTAGACACGAGAATCTAATGTTTTCTCTCTGAGCCACGGGTCACGAGCATCAAAAATGTAAAAAAGAAAATCAATTTTTTTCAAAATCCATTATTATTAAAATTCATAGGCGTAAAATAAATTCAGGAAGTCTACATACATTTTTTAAGATACCAAAGCTCCTTCTCTCTCCTAATATGTGCTGAGAAATCATCGAAAACAATATATTGATATGAAATTCTCCAAAAATTCTTAAGTGGCTTAATTATTTTGTATTAAACAACAAATTTTTACCCTATCCTCTTTCTTTCGGCAATAGATAGACTCTCTATTTCTGGTTCTTCGACTCCGGAGATAATTTCCACTTTATACATGATAGTAGCATCTGCAGGAATTGCAATTGGATGTTCTCGACCTTTGGACCCATAAGCAAATCGTGGTTTCACTTCAATCAATGCTATCTCTCCAATATCCATTAGAGAAAGTCCGATGTCAAGGCCTTTAACTACCTGGTGATAGATAATATATAATTAAGTCATTTTAAAAAATTCAAATAAATTTTGAAAAAATATTTAAATATCAACTGGCTGTAGAAGTGAAAGAAAAGTTGAGGAATTCAATAGAGGGGTAGAAATAAAATCCCAATATCTTAATTTTCTCCTAGACTTTCAATTGCCCACCTCACTTTTCCTTTATTTTTACTTAAAAATTCAAAAGAAAACCAAATAAAAGCATAAAAAATTGACCTCGGAATCGCCAAGTTGTATTTTTTCTTCGTGGTAAGTTTCCACTTCTGAATTATCCGAGAGAAATCCTTGAAGATTGATTGTAAGAATCCAACCCCTCGATGGTCTAATTCCATCTTTGGATTTTTTTAACGTTTTTTTTTTAATCTGACCACTTCCTAAAATGTCAATCCATTCAGCTGATTCTTTATTTTTAACAGTTTCCTCTCCCTTTTCGAGTTCGGAATTCAATATTTCTCTGTTAATATTATTGATTTGTTGGTCGATGGGCTCACAGGCACTTGATTTTGGAAAATTTGCTATTTCCTCCACTTCTGGCATTTTTTATATTTTTATATTTCCTGGAAAAAGGGACATTCAAAAATTCATTATAAATATTATTATATAAGGAAATATAAAAAAAAATTTATGAAATTTTTCCCATGGTAATGTTTTTACGAAATTAATAAATAAACAATATGACAATTATATAAATTAAAATTCTTACCCGAATGTGATGTGAAATTTAATTTAGAAAAAGTTAATAATATGAATAAATATTTTAAAAGACAAATTAAATGATTTAGATTAAATAGTACATGATAGGAGAAAATTATATGGGAATGAAATTAGCTGTTCAATCAGAAGCCAAAGTCACTGAAAACGTTCAACCAATTCTTGAAAATAAATATTAGATTAAAAAATAGGTATTTTTAAAACATACTAATAGATATAAAATAAATATCTTTTTATTATAAGATTATAAACATACTTAATAAAATTTGTTATTTCATTTATTATGTTAACCCAAGGTTGGTTTGTTTGATCTGTGGGTCTCTCAAACTCTACTGCCCTATCTACTTTTTTGACTTCAAAGTGCCCTTGTTATTTAAAATAAATTTCATGAAATTGTAAATCAAATTATTTATCCTATCAAATTTTTTTAATAAAAGTGATTAAAAAGTTGCCCTTATGGATATTAAATTGATTAATTATATTAATTTATTTTTATAAGATGTTCAGTACCTTGCTTACCTTGAGAGCGACAACAGCGCCTCAATCGGCGTATGAATGAAACATTCCCACTCCTAGCCCCCCTTACCTCTCATCCTAAACCTCCTCATCCGTTGCTTATTATTATAACACGTATCATAATTCCAGATCATGTTCCAGGTTTTTTATTTAACCTAAAAAGCAAATCTCAAATTACTTAAAATGATTAAAAAAACTTTCTTCATATAAAAAAATTCCTCTTGATTTCTTCGTCTTCATCAGAAGGCTCAGAATATATAATCTGTATATTCCACTTAAACTTCTAACTCTACCAAATCTCTACTATATAATTGTCCTATTTTCATGCTTTTTCTAATGGTGATTTTTGGCGCGCGCGCCAGTCCCCCCCACCCCCCCCCCCTCACATGAGGAATAAAAAACAGTTAAAAAAAAAGTGCAGGAGGTGGATTTGAACTCGCGAAGTTGGGTTATGCGAGAATGGAAAAAATTAGATTGCTTGAGGACACATTAGCCACTTGAGCCAAATCTCAATTTACTTTTCAAAGCAAAAATAAGCCATATGAGAAACATAAAATAAAAGAAGTATTAAAAAAATTTTAATATTCCACATATGATATATCATTTTTCATTACTTTTTATACAGATTAATAATTTATAATCAAAATATGAATAATAGCATGCCTAGTTTTCAAATAATTCAATGTGCAAACGTCAGATTGTTTATGCCTTGATGTAATTAAACCAAAAACTCTATCTAATATATGATACATGTCATTAATTCTTGAATTTCCCCTGATTCCAGAGAACTAAAGCCCTTTTAATTATATGATCTAATTTAGGAGTTATTGGCGATCAAAGTTAAGCTTATTTTCGACCTTAATGACAACACTCAATTCTATATATTTTCGAAAAATCTTATTTAGCATTGTCTGATTAAAACCAAATTTTTACCAGAGATTTATAATTAAAAAATGAGTTTTTTTCTAAAGTTTCATTGAGATTGGTAGAGAAATAAATAAAATATTGACTATTTTGTAAATTGAGTTTTAGAATTTGGGATCTCAGATCAAGCCTAGACACGGTTCATAGATCGCTCTCTTTACCAATCCCGGATTCCGAATTCAAAAACTCAATTTACAAAATAGTCAATATTTTATTTATTTCTCTACCAATCTCAATGAAACTTTAGAAAAAAACTCATTTTTTAATTATAAATCTCTGGTAAAAATTTGGTTTTAATCAGACAATGCTAAATAAGATTTTTCGAAAATATATAGAATTGAGTGTTGTCATTAAGGTCGAAAATAAGCTTAACTTTGATCGCCAATAACTCCTAAATTAGATCATATAATTAAAAGGGCTTTAGTTCTCTGGAATCAGGGAAATTCAAGAATTAATGACATGTATCATATATTAGATAGAGTTTTTGGTTTAATTACATCAAGGCATAAACAATCTGACGTTTGCACATTGAATTATTTGAAAACTAGGCATGCTATTCATATTTTGATTATAAATTATTAATCTGTATAAAAAGTAATGAAAAATGATATATCATATGTGGAATATTAAAATTTTTTTAATACTTCTTTTATTTTATGTTTCTCATATGGCTTATTTTTGCTTTGAAAAGTAAATTGAGATTTGGCTCAAGTGGCAAATGTGTCCTCATGCAATCTAATTTTTTCCATTCTCGCATAACCCAACTTCGCGAGTTCAAATCCACCTCCTGCACTTTTTTTTAAAATCATATTATCAATTTCCTTTTATTTTTAATGCTAACTTATAATTTCACTTATCTGTCATTATAACGAGAGAAAGGATTTGTAGAATATAAATTTTGGTAACTCTGTCAAGGGCGGATACAAGGGGGGGGGGGGTAAAGGGGGTAATTGCCCCCCTGAGATTTGAAAAAAATACTTTTTTTCGAAAAAAAATGTATTTTTAATCTAAAATTTTAAAAATTAATACTTTAAAATTTGATTTGTATTTATATTCTGGCAAACAAGTACAGAATGCTCCTTTAAATTACCGAAATTAAGAAAAAATAGTGTGCTGTGCGAACAGTCACTCCAGATTACCCCCCCCCCCACCGAGAAACACCTCTGGATCCGCCACTGCCCTATGCTTAGGAAATTTTTTTAAAATTTTTTTTTTTTTTTTTTTTGGTGGAAGGGGGATTAACAATTGTTTTTGGGGTGGGGGAAGGAGGAGGCAAAAGGAGAAGGGTATCGCACAGTTTTAATAATTAATAATATATTATTTATTGTGGTTTGGAACAACCCCCCCGCTGCTCCCTTGAAACATGCTGTCAGAGCCAGAGAAATGATTTCAGCAACACAGGGAGGAATTTCATGCTAAAATTTGACAGCGCCGACTCTAGTGCCTCGATTGGCGACTGAATCAGTCTAGAACGATGGATTTCAATTCCCCCCAAGAAGTTGCCATAGTCTGATTATTTTAGTCTTTGTCTCTGGACGCTAATAAAATTATTTCCATAAACTTGACATTAAATTATAAATTAATATGATTAAAATTTCAATTTTAACGTTAAGGAATTAATTTTTAATTATATGTTATTAAATATTTTAAATTTAAATGATCATGTGTTTTAGAAAATAAAACAAATCGAATATAGCAAACTTCAAGATACTAGAGTGTAATTTGAAATTTTAAGTAAGTATAATTATATTAAAAATTATTCTTTTTTAATAATTTATTATTTTAATTCTAAATATGCATGAATTTGTAATTAAAATTATTTTTAAACTTAACATTATCCTAAATAATTTTAATTAATTCTCTCACTAATACAATACTACTCCTTGGCATTAAGATTTCTTTAAAATACTATATTCATTTATTCAACTCACGTTAAAGTTACAATAATTTTTTCACTTTTCGTTTTTGTGTTCTCTTTTCACGAAATACGCAAAGGCCAAATTTGTGAATAAATTAAAATCTAGGTTCAAATTTTTATAAATAATCAGACCAAAGCTAACATTAACTTAATTGGGTCAAAAAACAGACGTTTTTTTAAACTTTTTATAATATTAGTGGCTGTTTTGTTGCATTATACAATAAAAAAATAGGATAGCACCCAAAGATTTTCAATTTTTATTGGGAATATATAAAATATATAATAAATAGATTCTAATTTTTAATTTTGATCCGTGGTTGCCTTCCTAATTTATTAAAACTATAAAATGACATTACACTTATTTTTACAAAATAGGGAGTTGGTGGACTTTAGAGCCAGAATTTCGTAAAATATCTTCTCTGTTGCTGCCTACGTACCAAACAAAATCTAATTTTCTAATTTTATTAAATTTCGACAAAAGATTTGAGCTTAGCGATAATGAATCGGAATTGGAAATTTTGGAATATATATATATATATACACTGTTATGAAGTGGACCACTAGCAAAAATTCAGATTTTTTAATGTTAATTAATAGTTCGACCTTAAAACGTTAATTATTTAATATTAATGGGTTTGATGTTAAAGATAAAGACATTTGAACGAATGCTAAAAGCAACAATTTATTAGTTTTAAGGTCGAACTATTTACATTAAAAAAATCTGAATTTTTGGTAGTGGTCTGCTTTAAATTGTGAGCAGTATATATATATATATATATGTATGTATATATATTCAGTTATTAATTGTTCTCAATGCTGATGTTCCAATGTTGAGACCTTAAATTTCATCGCCTATGAAGGCTTTATATGCTCTGTTCAATAAAAAGACTTGATTGACTAATAAAAGAATAATATTTACCTTATATTATAAAATTAAACCTATAATTAATAATATTCTATAGCCCTCAATTATACAGACCCGATAAAATATTTTAATTCATCACTTTAATTTAACTGGTCACACATTTCATCCTTATACATTTTCTAAAAATATATATTTTTTTTAAGAACCGTAAAAAATGGCGGATGTCCGTGATATTCTGGATCTTGATAGAGATCCTGCTCCTGAAATTACAAAGGAAACTATTCTAGGAAATGCGATCAAAGGACCAAAAAAGTTTCCAAATGCGCCAAAAGTATCTAGAAGACCTGAAGGCATGCATCGAGAGGTGTTTGCCCTTCTTTATAACGACAATAAAGATGCACCTCCACTCTTTCCTACCGACACAGGTACTACAGCTCTTTATATATCATTTAAAAAATGTTAAAAGAACTAAAGACTAAAAATTAGTTTTCCCTTGTTCAATAAATTCGCCATCTCTTTTTTTATATTTTAGGTAAAGGATATAAACAAATGAAGGCCAAGTTGGGAATGAGAAAAGTGCGTCCCTGGAAATGGATGCCATTTACTAATCCTGCTCGGACAGATGGTGCCGTTTTTCATCATTGGAGAAGGATCACAGACGAAGGCAAAGAATATCCCTTCGCACAATTTAATAAGGTAATATAAAAAATATAATAATTTTGGAAATAAGAGGGGCTTAAATCACAAGTTTGTTTATAAATTAAAATTATCATCTATGCTAGGACTTCATAAAGACTTCAAATTTATAATCATATATATATATAAATAAAATTTTTATTTTTTTCCAAAATTTTGTTAGTTCTTATAAGAATATTGGCAATCTCAATGTATCATCGAAATATATTTGAATAAGATTTTAATATTCCATGAATATATATATATTCAGACTTGACGAGCCATAATAATTTATAACAAGTTTTAGTAAACATACTAACTTTTTGTGAGTATGTTTATTTGTTGGTGGCCAAACATCCCATAGCCCCCAACATCAACAAATAGTCATATTCCCTTTATATGCAAGTTCTCATTGCATTTCTCTAACAAGAAAAGCTAAAAATCTTTAAATAAGACTTTAAAACTTATCAACCGCTTGTTATAACCTCAGGCGAACAGACAACTTATTCTGCTCTTTAACACCTTACTGAAAGCAGAAAATTCCTTATTAGGGGACGCAAAAATTGAATATAGTTGAATAATTTTCGAGATCTACCTTTCTATATATTTGAATAAGATTTTAATATTCAATGAATACCTCGATTGGGACTTGACTAGGAATATATAAAAAGTTTTTGTCAGTATGTTTATTTGGTGGCGAGCCAAACGTTCCATGGATCCCAATGGTCGAGGATCCGGTGCAAAGAGTGGCACATCGAATGCCCCGGAAAGACTGGATTCGGTCCCCATGGGACCTTTGGACCACCAACAAAAAATAAACACAAAAATTTGTTATAAATTTATTTTTTTTTTATTTTTAAAATCAGTAGAAACACAAATTCTTTCTGAGATATATTGAATAAATAAAACTACTGGTTCTTGAATCTTGCTACTTCTATATAATAAAGAAATCAATATAACTAATTTTTCACTTCTCATTATCAGGAATATGCAGAACTTTGTGTGCTGTTATATATATATATATATATATATATAATCATTATAAGACAAACATTTTGAGGTCCCTCTTTAAGAAATGGTCCTACCAAGGGCTTCGGGGAGATGGGGGAATCTGATATAACTGGTCGCACAGTACACAACATTCTCTTACTTTGGGTAATTTAAAGTTTCTTTCTGAACTTTTTTTACCATAATATATATACAAATCAAATTTGTAAATAGTAATTTATAAAATTTAATTTCCAAGAAAATTATTTTTCTCAAATCCCGGTAATTACCCCCTTTGTATCAGTCCTTGGATCTTACTATTTCTGGCATTAATTTATAACATCATACTCTTTCAATTATTAAAACAAATATGTTCGTCGTGTTTCCTTATTTTTTTATTTATAATAACTTCATAACTTTATACCAACCTTCATCACTTATTTATTTATCTAAATTTTATGCTCGCTCTCCTTAAATCTAGCTGAGACTTCTGACCGTATTCCAGTAGCTTCATTTCAACATTCAAACTTTTTTTTATTAAAATTGACTTACAAATAGGTTCTCAAATTTGGTCAAAAGATATTTAATTGTTTAATTTTGTAGAGTATAATTTTGAAATATTTTATTTAAAGAATAATATAGAATTTTATAAAAATCAGAGCCCTTGGGGCAAATCACCCCCCTCCCTCCCCAAATGACGCCACTGCCGTTTTCATCTAACTAAATATCCTAGTTTCTATTATTTTTTTTTTGTTTCTTCTCTAGATAACCTAAACCTAAAGAATCATATTTTTATTTGAACTAGAGTCATCTCCAATCTAAATAATTTCTGCTAGGTTGAAAAGTCAGATATATATAGAGATTTTACAATTTTTTTTGTTTCATCCATCACTTATTGATCTTCAGTTTAATTTTTTTTTTTAGAAACTAAATAAATTATATATATATATAAATTATATATTATAATTCAATCACATGTTCCTTTCAATCTCACCTTATTCATTTTTAGCAAGTGCCAATCCCTACTTACACTGATGCCGAATATCTTCAATTGCTTCATTCAGAAAGTTGGTCCCGACAAGAAACCGACCATTTATTCGATCTCTGTCGTCGATTCGATTTACGTTTTATTGTTATTCACGATCGTTGGGATCGAACACGTTTTGGGGATCGATCGATTGAAGATCTTAAAGATCGTTATTATGATGTATGTGGAATTCTCTCTAAGGTAAGCAGATCAATTATATATTTATTTTTAATACACGGCCTTTGTTTCTCATGAACAGTTTTTCTTGTTTAATAAACTGTTTTTGAAAACATTAAATTAGGCCAAGATTAATCAAGGCATTTCAGGTGTGTTAAGCTGGAAGAATTAGCTTTTACATGTATATTAATGCCTACAAATTCAAATTAATCAGTGATATTTTAAATTTAATATATAACATTTTTTTATTTCAAGGCTAAAGGTGGCGAAAGTAAAATTTATGTTTTTGATGCTGATCATGAAAGGAGACGAAAAGACCAATTAAAACGGCTTTTTGAAAGAACAACAGAACAGGTGGGAGTTATTTCAATTGTCAAAAATCCATTAATCTGATTTATTAATAAGCCTATAAAATATTTCGGTCATGCATGTTTCAAATAAAACGCTCGTCCGCGTTGATGACCCCACTTCTCTAAAATATGTTATAATATTGGACGATACCGTTCTTCTATCAATACATATTTTTGTACTGAAGACCTGGTCGAAATATTGAGTTGAACTAAAATCAACTGGTTTTTGAATATATAGATATAATATTGAATATGCCTCAGATGCTGAAAAATATCTTTAAAAAAAAGAAACAAATTGTAATGAAGGCTTGGCTTGTATTCCAAGCTATTGTCAAATTACGCTTACCTCCATGTTTCCCAGCATTACTTCACAGCACATTAATAAGAAATTGTAAAGCCATCTTTCTCTTATATATATATATATATATATATTTATATATTATATAAATGTTTTGGAAAGCTTCCGCCACTGTGGGTATGTTAAGATAGGTTTTCCCGGGTTATCCCGAGAAAACTTATCTTCGTATATATATATTTAACAAATGGAGTTGAACAAATAATTAATATTAAATAAAATGTATGAAAGCTTATTCTGTTATATTCAGGTGGCGATGAACAAAGAATAAAAACAATGTGTTTTTTTATGTAAGATTTATTTTATTGAATATAACAGAATAAGCTTTCATACATTTTATTTAATATATATATATATATAGCCTTTATATATATATATATATATGGTGCTTTTTATCGAATTTCAACTTATCAGAATTTTGCTTTTTTAGATTGAAGAAGAACAATCCTTAATGAATGAATTGCGCAAAATTGAAGCACGTAAACGAGAAAGAGAGAGGAAACAACAAGATTTACAAAAGCTTATTACTGCAGCTGATCATCAAGTTGAAACTCGACGAGCTGAAAAGAAAATGACAAAGAAAAAAGCGCCACACCAAATGCGACCTCGAATTGATACAAATGTATGTAAATACTTTATTACCATTCATTTCTTTTACAACTCCACCAGAGACTCTCCCATCCCTTTTCTCAACCCCCCCCTCCCCCCCCCCAGCTTTTTCCTCCCTCCCCCCCCCCCCTTCCCTCCCCCCCCCCCTTTTTTTTTATTTTTAATAAAAACATATCGCGTAAATTTTAAAGTTTGAATTTTTTATTTTATTGATAGGATATAGGTTTTAAGTTAAAATAGTAACTAGCATGTTTACTGGTTTACATGTAATGTTTTGTCATCAGTCTTGATCATGCCAACGTTTCGTGCGTTCGGCAAATTTGGACTTTTTACATGAATTGAATGAGGTTGATGAATTGATAGTCTGATGAAAATAACCAAGCTCCAGCTTGGTCATCCCAGTACCTACTATATTCTATATATATATATATAATTTTAAAATAACTGGATTGTACGAGTTTTTTATATATATATAATATATCCTTCTAAAAATAGATTCTTATATATATATATATATATAATTTTAGTTTAGAGACCTATTTATTAAGGTGCGTACACATCTGCGCTCTGCTCCGCTCGTCCCATGTTCGTTGAAATTATTTATTTTGACGAACCTGCCGCGATCCAAAGAGATGGATCGCACCTTTATATTTGAATCATATATTAATAGTCAACAAATACCTTGATTCCGAGTTTATATTATAAAATCAAAGATATTTTCACCATAATAATTTTTGTATTTTTTAATATCATTTATTCCTTTTGTAGCTTGTTGAATCAGCTGGAATCAAATTTCCCGATTTTAAAACGAGTGGAGTTTCAATCCGTTCTCAACGAATGAAACTTCCAACAAGTCTCGGTTTAAAGAAAACCAAAGCAATTGAGCAACTACTGAATGAGCTTAATATTGGTAATTATTTATTTGATATTCTCTTCTCTTGTAATTCATTTTTAAACTTAATTCAATATTTTTGTTTTTTAGAATTAAATCCGATGCCAACTGAAGATATCTGTCAGCATTTCAATGAACTTCGTAGCGACATGGTCCTTTTATACGAATTGAAAATGGCTCTTTCCATTTGTGAATATGATCTTCAAAAGCTGCGACATCAATACGAAGCTCTCTCGGCCAACAAGGTGAGTCAACCAGTGCACGTTTATTAGAATAATACAACTGATTTTGAATTTTATCAATATATATTTATATATTTGTTTTTTAAGACACTTTGGAAAAAATTCATCATTTTTTTCTAAAATAATTAAAAAACAAAAATTATACACAATTATTTATAATTATAAAAAAAATTTAGTTTGAATTAGAAAATAAAATAAATTATATTTTAAGTTCGAGCCGAAAAAGGGATATTTATTAATAAAAATAAATTATCTTCTTCCTTTTTTTTTTATAAGAGTTAATAATAATACCAAAAAATTTCTCCCTAATAATTACAAAATTTAAAACTTTTCCTCAAGAATATCTTTTTTTTTTCGTTTTACTTTTTAGAATTCAAGGAAGAAGGATAAAAGGACGTAATCCCCAAAATGGACCGCATCTCCATTTTTCCCGTCACTTTTTGAATGGATAGATTTTTAAAAATTATTTTCCCAAGAGCAAATTTTATTAAAATTTTTTTGATCCTGTAGAGAGAGTATAATTCTACTCTTTCTCTTGGCTGCCCTTAAGTAAGTATTCCTGTACATCATTTTAAATCACCTAAAAATTAAAGAAAAAAAATGAGGGAAGGAAGGAGAAAAGAATGGAAGAATTTTGGGATATTTATTTATTTTTTCATCCAAATAAGGAGAAATATCTGTGAAAACCTCTCCCACCTTCTCTCAAAAAAAAAAAAATGAAGTTTCATCGAGATGACATTTTTCATTATTCCATTTATAAAATTATTATTTTATTCATTTTTTATAAAATAAAAGATATAATAATAATAAAAAATTGCCTAAGAAATAATTTTCATCGTATTTTTTTTAAAATCAATTAAAATTACAAATGGTTTACTAAAATTTTAAATTTAAAAAAATGAAGAATAATTTAAAAATTTCAATAATTAAATGAAAAATCCATTTTTTTCATTATTTTCCCCCTTTTTTCATTAACCTGATAAATTAAATAATTTTGTATTTTAAACTAAAGTGTCTTAAAAATACAAATTCATAATTTTTTTATTTTTATCTAATTTTCTATAAAAAAAAATTCAAAATAGTTTTATTAAACTAAATTTACCCTAAATATCAGCATATTTTTTTTTATAATTAAAAAGAAAAAATAAACATATGCCGTTTTTTTCTTACATAACTTGTATAATATTTTCGGCAGGAGAAGCTAACTCCGTGATAACTCCTCATTAAAATTAAATCTCACAGGTAAGAGATGGTAGAAAAAAGAACAGAATATCATTTTTATTTTCCTTCAATTTCCCATCTTGTTCTGCATGAGATGTTTCTGTTTTAACACGCATTTAAAAACTCGGGGTGTTCAAACTTGAACGACAGTTTTAAGGGGAAGAGAATCCGTGTCCTGTTTGTACTTGAAATTTTGTGTAGATTTTGTGAAAGGGATAGAAAATACTTTTCTTCCAAAGTAATTAATATTAAGTGATGAAAATAAATTAATTGGAAGGAGAGTGTATATCTTCTCTTAAATGTTTGTAGAAATACAGAAATGGCATGTCAGTTTCTCCATAAGTAGCTTATTATTGATCCCCTGAACATCCCTGTGAGAGTAAAATTATATTTTTAGTGTTAAAGGGACTATTGTGCTTCTTTTTAACCATTGCTAATTCAACAAGATTATTTCTTAACGGGCTTGGTGATTGTTTTCTTGGTATATTTCAGACACAACAAAGTTGGGTTGAGACGGACACTAAAACCCAAACGGGCGCCGAGGCCGGCATTAAATCGGAGATTATTGACGTGGTCGGGTCGCCCGAAGTCCCCTCTTAAATCCTCATATATACATATATCCTCTTACCTTCTTTTCACTCAATCATTTCTCATGATAAAAGTGAATCCAATAAACTTTTTCCAATTTTTGTTGCTACTATATATATAAATATATAATAATAATATATAATAGGCAACGTTAATGTTGTATATCAATTAAAAGTTGCGGAAACTTTAATTTATGTATTCTAATGAATTAAAAAGAATTTTAATTAAAAAAAATATTTTTCTTATAATCCCTTTTCATATTTAAAAATTAGATTTAATATAAAAAAGTAGATTGTGGGTTGTAGAGGGCACACACTTTAGTATAAATACCAAATACCCAACCTTCTGGATTATTATTTAAAAAAAAAAAACATTCACACTTTTTTCCCACTCACATTCGAACACACACAGTCTTTTCGGTCTTTTTGGTATCCAAATGGCTTAAATAAAATCATCGTACTGCTTGGGAACCCGAGACCCTTGGTATAGAAGGCCAGCACGCTAGCCAAGGCCCGAGGGCCTGAATTATTTAATAGATTAATTAGACGGAATAATGAACTCTATTTAATAATTATATATTGCTTTAAGTTTTGTAATTTAATTCTAATCATGCATGTCCCCAATAAGTGTTCCTATTTATAAAAGAAGAATTCAAATGTAAAAAAAAAAAAGGAGATTAATCAAATTTTTGATGAAATTTATCGTTTTTTTTTTTTTTTTTTCTATATTATAAATGACAATTTTCATAATCCTAAATAAACTAACATTTTATTAATTCAAAAATACTTATAATGTTTTTCAAGAAAAAAATTAATTGTTTTTGTAAAAGACAAAAGTTGTATTTTAAATATAAAACATTCCATTTTCTACAAAGGGTTATGGTGATTTCGAATTAATGAATTATCACAAATAAAAATTTTGAATTTTCCTTATAAATGTACTTACTTTTTTTATTATATAAAAAATTAGGTGTTGGCTGTGTCTTCTACACAGCCGGTGGCTTTTTAACGTGACAACGTCTTTTGCTTGACTTCAAAAAAAAATTTTTTCTCTTACCTATATTGAAATATAAAGAGAGAAAGTATTGTTTTTTTTTTACTAGTAGTTTGTTTTCATAAATAAACATGTTCAAACATTTTCATTGAAACAATATATGACAGAGGTGGCTTTTTTTTATCCATTAAAGGCGACTTATGCTTAAAAAATGAGGTTTTTCGAGAAAAAAACTAATTTTAGCGTTAATTACTGGGGATTTTTTTATTTATTCTATTAGAGGTTATCTTTCTGCACCAAATGACATCTCATTTAGTCAGATCTGATTAGCCGTTCGGAATCTACAGGGGTTTAAAATTTCGAAAAACGAAATCCCGCCGAGTGCTCTCATGCGGTAAAATGACGTCATATCAAAAAAATGAAAAAATTACCTCTGGGCATTGGACCACTCTTTCTAAAACTATATTTAGATTTAATGTAGCTTTTTATGGTCAAGTAGCTAGGCGTTACATAAATAGGGCTATTTTTCGATATTTTTTTGCCTAAAAAATGAGGTTTTTCGAGAAAAAAACTAATTTTGGAGTTAATTACTCGGGATTTTTTTATTTATTCTATTAGAGGTTTATCTTTCTGCACCAAATGACATCTCATTTAGTCAGATCTGATTAGCCGTTCGGAATCTACAGGGGTTTAAAATTTCGAAAAACGAAATCCCGCCGAGTGCTCTCATGCGGTAAAATGACGTCATATCAAAAAAATGAAAAAATTACCTCTGGGCATTGGACCACTCTTTCTAAAACTATATTTAGATTTAATGTAGCTTTTTATGGTCAAGTAGCTAGGCGTTACATAAATAGGGCTATTTTTCGATATTTTTTTGCCTAAAAAATGAGGTTTTTCGAGAAAAAAACTAATTTTGGAGTTAATTACTCGGGATTTTTTTATTTATTCTATTAGAGGTTTTCTTTCTGCACCAAATGACATCTCATTTAGTCAGATCTGATTAGCCGTTCGGAATCTACAGGGGTTTAAAATTTCGAAAAACGAAATCCCGCCGAGTGCTCTCATGCGGTAAAATGACGTCATATCAAAAAAATGAAAAAATTACCTCTGGGCATTGGACCACTCTTTCTAAAACTATATTTAGATTTAATGTAGCTTTTATGGTCAAGTAGCTAGGCGTTACATAAATAGGGCTATTTTTCGATATTTTTTTGCCTAAAAAATGAGGTTTTTCGAGAAAAAAACTAATTTTGGAGTTAATTACTCGGGATTTTTTTATTTATTCTATTAGAGGTTTTCTTTCTGCACCAAATGACATCTCATTTAGTCAGATCTGATTAGCCGTTCGGAATCTACAGGGGTTTAAAATTTCGAAAAACGAAATCCCGCCGAGTGCTCTCATGCGGTAAAATGACGTCATATCAAAAAAATGAAAAAATTACCTCTGGGCATTGGACCACTCTTTCTAAAACTATATTTAGATTTAATGTAGCTTTTATGGTCAAGTAGCTAGGCGTTACATAAATAGGGCTATTTTTCGATATTTTTTTGCCTAAAAAATGAGGTTTTTCGAGAAAAAACTAATTTTGGAGTTAATTACTCGGGATTTTTTTATTTATTCTATTAGAGGTTATCTCTCTGCACCAAATGACATCTCATTTAGTCAGATCTGATTAGCCGTTCGGAATCTACAGGGGTTTAAAATTTCGAAAAACGAAATCCCGCCGAGTGCTCTCATGCGGTAAAATGACGTCATATCAAAAAAATGAAAAAAATTACCTCTGGGCATTGGACCACTCTTTCTAAAACTATATTTAGATTTAATGTAGCTTTTATGGTCAAGTAGCTAGGCGTTACATAAATAGGGCTATTTTTCGATATTTTTTTGCCTAAAAAATGAGGTTTTTCGAGAAAAAAACTAATTTTGGAGTTAATTACTCGGGATTTTTTTATTTATTCTATTAGAGGTTTTCTTTCTGCACCAAATGACATCTCATTTAGTCTGATCTGATTAGCCGTTCGGAATCTACAGGGGTTTAAAATTTCGAAAAACGAAATCCCGCCGAGTGCTCTAATGCGGTAAAATGACCTCATATCAA
>JAKCPI010025707.1:0-16669 GCA_023213315.1 Euborellia annulipes | reverse complement strand
CACTGATGATTTTGTTTTTTTGTTTTTATCTGCTTATCAACTGACACTTTACTTAATATTACACTATTTTCTATTACTACTTACATATATTTATTTCCAACAACAAGAAATGGTAGACTACCCCTCTGCAAGCCACCAGTATTTCCCCCTTTCTTTTCCTGATTTCTTCTTATCCAATGTCCCAATACTTTGACTGAATCTCCATCTGCGATCTGGGTCAGATCCAAACATGGGGCTCAAAATCAATTTTTCTGTCTTTCTTATGTCTCCATCTATATGGTAAAGTAGTATTGGGACATTGTTTTCATCTTGGATGTAGCCTCTGCTATCAAAAAATGAATGCCTCTGGTGGTATGTATCCTGAATTTAGAGTTTTCTCGAAATAAGTCCATTTGGAAAAAGACGGATACATGTATCAACTGTTCTCTTTAATAGCGACCACATTTAAAATAGTATTGGTCTCCGGATCAATGATCATGAAGCGAGTCGATCCTATTAATTTTGGCCAGATCATAAATTTTGTTATTGCTAATATAATGGAGATAATCAAAACGTCTCCGCCGAGCGGTATCTCCCCAGGCAGGCCCTGAGGCAGCGCCGCTCATAGAGCCGGATCATTTCCATTGTTGAGGCACTTTGGTGATACCAGATGACGAGAACCAGTGCATTACAACATAGTTTGAAAGTTGGCTGATTTTAGAGTTTCATTATATACTCTGATAAATAATATATGTGTGTGTCTATGAGGTAGAAATTTTATATTTAAATAAGGTACCCCCCCCTGAGACGTGACACGATGCTATTGAACAAAAACGATTAAAAAGTACTACATACTTTTACTGATGCACTTTTTCAGTTTTTTTTTTTTTTTTCGATTTTCTCAAAATTCGCTCCAAAGATTTTGATTAAAATTCAAAAATCAATTATTTTTTAGATGCTCTTTAAAATGTATATTCTCTTTTTGCCATTGAAATCTTCTGAAGACCACTTTACTCTTGCGGTTCATAGGAAAGATAGGAGAAATGGTTGCCATGGTAACAAAGTATAAATATATCTCTGTTTATAAATTTTATATCTTGAATTCAAAAGTAGCCTACAGTCGGAAACTAAATATATCTCAACACAAAAAAAACTGGAGTGAAAAGCACAGTACACAACTTTCGTTTACCGAAGGTGCTAGGCGACCAGCACACCAGATTTTTTAGTGAAGGGAGGGGGAGGTTTGGTACCCACCCTCTCACTCCAGCTTTTTGCTTGATTATAAATTCTAAATTTAATAAATTCTGAAATATAGAATATTCTAATTTCTTATGATTTTTTTTTTTTTTATATATGAAATTTCATTCTGTTTAGGTCAATCGTTCGAGAAAGAGATGATGTTTACACATACACTCACACACATATATATAAACGGCGCCCCAAAGAACAACAACAAAAAAAAAAGAAAACGATGGTCAAAAGATAATAAATTTTTCATTCTAGTGCTTTGAGAATTATTATATCAAGGAATTTAGTTTTTTTTTTTTTTTGTTCTAGGTGGCCCGAGCCCGGGTTGGCCCCCGGGTGATTTGGCTAACAAGCCGGGTGCCATTGAGCAGAGCAGACCATTGACAAGCCGCCTGGTCCATTTCCCCAGGCCGCCCGCCCTGATCCCACCCCAAGATACAGAGAGAGCTGCTTAACGCCATTTGTCAGTCGCCGGCTCGCTTGATTTATACGGCGACTCCAACCCAGCAACCCAAGCCTTATCCACCGTATCACACACTCTTCTTCCATGCCGTATTATTTAGTCCAAATATTTGTTCTCTCACTATTATTTATTGTTCTCTCTTTTCTCTCTTTTTTTCACATATCCCTCACTTTCCTTTTTTTTTTTTTTTTCGCTTCGAGCCTCTTAACAAAAGCTGAAAATGAGTCATTCATGATTTTTTTTTCTATTACAGTAGAATAATGTGGCCACGGGACCGACGGGTGTCGTTGGGAATACCAATTATCGGGAGTACAAAATTAAATAATGTGAAGAGTGAATTGTAGAAGGAATAGAAACAATGTAAGAGAAGCTCAATTTCCCTCTCCTCGTTTCCTTTCGGCGAAAAGAACCCGAGTGAACGAGAAGAACTTCTCTCTCCTTCCCCCTCTTGAAAAGAGAACGAATTAACGAGCTTTTAACCTGCCAATATGAATTAGAAGCAAGGGCGGATACAAAGGGGGAGGGGGGGTAAAGGGGAAAATTAATACTTAAAAATTTGATTTGTATTTATATTCTGGCAAACAAGTACAGAATGCGCCCGGATCGGGCATGGAGAACACGTCGGGGTGGACCCCTGATTTCCGAAATTTGGGAGAGTTATGACCAAATGGAATAAAATAAAATGCCTAAAGCCATATATATAAATATTTGAATAACTATAAATGTCTAAACCTATAAGTGTTATGTTTTGAAGAAAAGAATGGGTGAAGTTGGGGAAAAGGGTGGGGGAAGGGAAAAGGGGGTGGGAGAGAGAGAGAGAGAGAGAGAGAGAGGAGAAAAAAGAAAAAAAGATAAAAAAAAAAAAAAAAAAGTACAGAATGCGCCTTTAAATTACCGAAATTAAGAAAAAATATGTGCTGTGCGACCAGTCACACCAGATTACCCCCCCCCCCCCACGAGAAACACCTCTGTATCCGCCCTTGATTAGAAGACGTTTTAGGATGGTCGTCCAGTGGAAGCGTAAACAGGCGTCCGCTACAAGAGCGGCAATAAGCGTTTACGTGCTACAGATCCCAATGTGTGCGAATTAATTGAAGCTCGCCCACTACAAGCGCGCGACAACGAGCTACAGGTCCCAAATAAATGGGATCTGTAGCGCGTTGTCGCGTCCTATCCCTGTGTTTTTGCTTTCTCTTACCTATATATACTAGGTATGTTAATATATAGAGAGAAAATATTGGATTCATGTCAAAAATTCGATGTCGAGATTTTGATGGATATACACGTTTGGAGATCCCAATGAGTAGGCCTACTAGTACTTTACTGATGTGGTTTTTTAGTTTTTTTCGATTTTCTCAAAATTCGCTCTAAAGATTTTGATTAAAATTCAAAAATCAATTATTTTTTGGATGCTCTTTAAAATGTATATTATCATTTTGCCATTGAAATCTTCTGAAGCACACTTTACTCTTGGACTTGATAGAAAAGAAAGGAAAAATGGTTGCCATGGTAACAAAATATAAATCTTTTCCCATGTTTATAAATTTTACATCCCCCCCAAATGACTTAAATAAAAATGCCTGGACCCCACAATTGATATATTAAACATACTGATTATCGTAAAAAGTCTTAAATGGCCTCAGTTGCCGAAAAGACTGTGTGAATGTGAGTGTGAATGAGAAAAAAGTGTTAAGAAAAAAATTTTACATCTTGAAATTCAAATGTACCGTAACTTACTGTCGAAATCTAAATATATGTCAACACAAAAAATCTGGTGTGACTAGTCGCACAGCACAACTTTCTTTTACCTTTGGTTATTGAAAAAAAAAAAAAAAAAACTGAAAAAGTACATAAGTAAAGTACTAGTACTTTTTGGCCGAATCTGTTTAAACGCTATCTAACTAAAATATAAAATTTCAACCTCATAGTTCAAAGTTCATCAAAATAAAGTATTTTAAAAATATGTTGATTTTTATAAGATTTATTATGTTTTTTTCAAGAATTTTATTAATAATATTTAATACCAGATAATTAATAATTATTAATTATAGAACTGATTAAAATTAATAATATAGATTATACTTTAAAATTCTGAGGGTTATATGACAAAAAATCCTTATGGCGCACTTCATCTATACAGTGGAAATAAATTTGGCCATAACCCAAGCGTTGTTATTTATTATTTAGCATCTACAATCATAATTTGGAAGCTTTGAGATTTTTACAGGATCTTAATGCAATTTTAATAAAAAACTATTTTTACTTTCTCTTACCTATGTATATATGTAATATATAGCTATATAGAGAGAAAGTATTGGATTCATGTCAAAAATTCGATGTCGAGATTTTGATGGATCTTCACGTTTTGAGGTCCCCTGAATCCAAAAAAGTGGTTTTCGCGACATGGTCTGTCTGTGTGTGTGTGTGTGGGTGGGTGTCTGTGTTCAATTTTAAGCATGAAGGAATTGAGCTAGGAGGATGAAATTTTATATTCAAGTTAAACACCCCCGGGACCGGAAAAATAAGCTTTTAATCAAAATCGGCCAAAGAGTACTAGTACTTTACTGATGTACTTTTTCAGTTTTTTTCGATTTTCTCAAAATTTGCTCCAACGATTTTTTTTTTAAATTCAAAAAATCAATTATTTTTTAGATGCTCTTTAAAATGTATATTCTCATTTTGCGATTGAAATCTTCTGAAGACCACTTTACTCTTGTATTTCATAGGGAAGGATAGGAGAAATGGTTGCCATGGTAACAAAATATAAATATTTTCCCATACTTATAAATTTTACATCTGTATTCAAATGTCCCTACTGCCGGGAACTAAATACATGTCGACACAAAAACTGGTGTGACAAGCACAGAACATAACTTTCGATTACCGAAGGTAAGAGAAAGTTGTGTGCTGTGCGCCAGTCACACCAGATTTTTATTTTCAGGCTTAACTGGTTGGCAAAAAATCTTGAAAATAGATGAATTTATTTAAATCCGTTGGATACCAAATGGTATAAATAAATATGCCTAAGGCTATATCGTAATTTAATAATGAGAATCGTGTGCTAGCTCGTGGAGCAAAGGAGCAAATGAGATCCTTATTAAAGAAAATATTGTGATTATTGAACGGGTGTCCCTCTCTAACAAGCCTCATATATTAACACTTGTTATTATATTAAAAAAAATATATATTTATATGATGGTTACATCATATCTTCATTATTGTCACTTTTTTGTAACAAATAAATCTTGAAAATTCCTAACTGTAATTTTTTTTTTTTTTTTAATAATATTTTTGTTGCTAAATAGTTTTTATTTATTATTTCTCATAAATCAAGCGGTGCTTATGATCACATACATTTTTTGACCGGAAGTTGGACACTTGACTTCCCATAAATTTCCCCACTCAATTTAAAGGAATGTGACCTCCTGAAATTTTCTTTAAGTACCTAAATATATTGATTATTTTGGTCCTTTTGTGATAGCCCCGTTTTTTTTTTTTTTTTGCTTGCTGCTTGAAAGGTGTTTGTGTTGAGGGCCACCCCAGCCGCTACCGACACCCCAGGTCCTAAAAACCGATAGCATCTCTCTCTCTCTCTCTCTCTCTTCTGTCCGACATTCAGGACGACGACTCAATCCCCACAGGAGGAGATAGAATCTCCGCTTGTCACTGCTCCAGGATAATTAATACGTCCCGCCAACCAAAGGTGTTAAGCAGCTTTTCCTTTTCTCCTCTTTCTTATTCTTTTGAATATTTCATAAACAATTCTTTTGCTAAATAAAAAAAAGTCAAATCCCTTTTGTTGGTTCAATTATTTTTTGGGGAAGGTGTTAGGCAGTCAACAAAATATTGTATATAAGTATATAGGCCTAGGGACACGAAAAAAGTATCGATACTTACTGGTATCGATACTTTTGTTTCGATACTTTACTCATATGAGTACTTGATTGCCGGTATCGAATGAGTATTACTCATTCAAATGTAATTTTTTTTTTTTTTTTTAAGTTTTTTCGGCAGAACATGTAGACTTTAAACATTACACAAATATTTTAATTTTAATTACGATTCTGCAAAAGATTATCGCATTTTTTTTTTTTTGCACTCGTCTTCTTTTTATAAGAAAAGATCCAAATCTTTGTTTGTTTTTTTTCCTTTATGAATAGAAAGCGGATTTATAGCACTAACAAGTTAATATTTGTGGAATAGAGTTTATTTTATCATGTTTCTAATAATTAATTATTAATAATGGAAAAATTTGATACTTTTTAATAAAAACCCTTTAATATTAATATAATAACGTTAAATTTCTAATTTAACTTTTTTTGTAATTTGTCCTCACTAAATTTAAAAGTGCGCAAATAGGAAATATAAAAAGCAAATTATAAATTGTAAAATAATTGGACAGACTTTTATTTTGACGAAGTCCGTATTTTGATTGAGAAAGCCCCTGAAAAAGAAAAATATTCACTCGGGGCCACCACGCTAGTAAGCTGCGAATCACCCGTCCTCCTGGTGTTCATTACTCTGAAGACAGTGGCATATATCGTACTGATCTTCCCCGTCTGCCCTTTAATCGACGGCAGAAGCCTAATATGCCTGGAAAAAGGAAAAATACTCATACTTAAAAAAATACTCGATACTTAGTGGTATCGATACTTTTCTTCCGATACTTTCCTTTCGATACGATACCAAGTACAAGTATCGATACTTTTTTTCGATACCATATCCCTATATAGGCCTAAATGACAAAAATAAGAAAGGTGAAATTTATCTAAAATCTAATACTACTAGCTACAAGTGCGAAGCAAATTACACTAGCACTCTTATTTGGGAAACCTTGCGTACTAGTACTTTACTGATGAACTTTTTATGTTTTCCAATTTTCTTAAAAATTTACTTTGATTTAATACAAATTTTAAGTACCAATATGAAATTAAACCAAGTTTTGTCTTTGGGATACTTCGAGTACTAGTACTTAACTGAGGTAGAGTAATTTTTTAGTTTTCTCCAATTTTATCAGAAGAATAAACCACCGAGCTCCAGCTGGGTCATCCCGGAACTTTAATATATATGATTAATTATAGAATACTAATTGTGAGATTTAATTATTCAATTTTTAACTTTTAATTACCTCTATCTATATTATTAAATTTTATTACTTTTACTACGTATTTTATAAAAGACAAATTCTGTCTATTTGTAACGCATAAACTCTGAATCTACTGGGCAGATTTTTATGAAATTTTTTTTAATGGGTAGAGAATTTTCAGAGGATGGTTCGTGTAGCCTATGTCCCGGAAAACCAATTTTTTATCAGACACCTTGGTACTTTGGTTAAAAATTTATATTGCATAATCAGAATCCGAAGGATTTTGCAGCCCGGAAATTAAATAAAAAATCTTTTATTCGCCGCGGTTTCGGTCGCCATCACGACCTTCTTCAGGTAAAATATTGTTAAATAAATATGATCTTAGGTAACGTCGGCTGCAAAACCCTTCGGATCCTAATTAAATCTCCACAGCCATAAAACATTAATGAATCTATCTTGGTCGGCGTTTGAGACTGTTACACAATTGCTAAGTTTGTTAAATACTATGCACAACATACGTTTTGTGAATAATATTGTTGTGAATACATTATAATATTCTCCATCTCTTTTGCGACGAGTATTTCGTCCTGAAGATGCGAAACGTCGATGAAATAATATAAAAGATTTTTATTTCTGCAGGCTGCCTTCCTCATGGAGCTCCTTAGTCAATCATCACCACAGCCATTTCTATTCTTCATTGAACCGATAATAAAACATTTTTACTTGTACATATTTGGTAAATACTGCATAAAGTTGCATATTTATAACATATTTTAGCAAATTTTTGTTTTATTATATTTTTGTTAAAATGTTAAAGATACCGCCCATTGAATTTTTGTTTCTGAATATAATGACAAAGCAACGATGGGGAGGGATCAATTGGCCCTTACGTTGAACGATCCTTTTCAAAATATAAAACTTTATAATTATAACGCTACAATTTTAGCGAATCTGCATCGAAATTATTTTAGTTAAGAATTATCATGCAAATTCAAAAATATTAATACTTTTCGATAAATATTACGTTTTTTTAATGTGTTTATTTTGTCAAAGAGAAAAAAAAAACACAATTTCCCGTTTAGTTGCATATAAGGAGCGAAATATCAGTAAAGTCCCAGGCTACTGCATGTAACGCTAATTTTATAACAAATTAAAAATATGTAAATGATTTTCTTTATTTAGCGCAACCCATAAATTACATTTAAAATGCTTGTAATTAGCTGTAATCATAAGACTTTCTCTCTTCTATAAACACATTTCGTTTGTGTTTATTTTTTTATGTTTTTTTTTTTTTGGAGAGCATTCTCGATGGAATCAAGAAAGAAACCCTTAAAAAGAAAAAAAGAGCTATCCATGTCTAACAAGGAGTCGAAGTGAGATCTCCGTGTTAGATAACGACCAAGTGAGCCTCTCTCTGACGACTTCGGGTGCCAATTAATAATGCCACCAGCTTCTATTCTCCTGTGCCGACAAACAAATCATTTGCATTCTATTTAATTCTCATCCGTAATATTGAAACATCTCTACCTTTAGTGAAACCAAAATTAGGCGGACGGGCAGTAGATGTGTTGAAGAGAATTCTAAAGTACATAGTGTCAAAATAAAGTATCATTTATTTTTCTTTAGCAGGTTGAAATTTTATATTACCTCCTGGACCGTGAAAATAAACTTTCAAACAAAATCTGCCAGAGTACTAATACTTTACTTTTTCAGATTTTTTAGATTTTCTCAAAATTCGCTCCAACGATTTTGTTTAAAATTCAAAAATCAATTATTTTTTAGATGTAATAGAAGGAGAATAAAAACAGAGAGCAGCTAATTATATTTTCTTTTATTATACGTCAGCGCTGACGTTTCGGGCCATCCTCAGAGCATTAGGGTTGTCATCATAAATTTCATGAACCAAACTCGATAGAAGAGTCACATAGAATTTTACTTGCAGACTTTACCATTGAAAAACATCTCACCTACTTATCATATATATATTGGATATAAAATCGACCAACAACGTTTAATATAGGTGAAATGTTGAAATTGAAATTAATGATGACAACCCTAATGCTCTGAGGATGGCCCTAAACAGGACCGAAACGTCAGCACTGAGGGTATAATAAAAGAAAAAGAAAATATAATAAGCTGCTCTCTCTTTTTATTCTTCTCAATTAACCAGCTATATTAAAAAAACTTCCAATACTAAATATTTTTTAGAGGCTCTTAAAAATATATATTGCCATTGAAATCTTCTGAAGACCACTTTACTTTTGCACTTCATAGAGAAAATAAGAGAAATGGTTGCCATTATGGTAACAAAATACAAATATTTTCTCATACTTATAAATTTTTGAAATTCGAATGTACCGTAGCTACTGTCGGAAACTAAATATATGTCGACACAAAAAAATCTGGTGTGACAATCACAGAACACAACTTTCGATTACGGAAGCTAAGAGAAAGTTGTGTGCAGTGCGACCATCACACCAGATTTTTTCTAAGGTTCAGAGACGTTTTGTTTTTTTTCGTCTCGCCATCACCGGAAAAACTCTCTCTGTGAATGCCGATGTGCCAGGAAAAATGAAATTACTTTATACAAGTTTGAAAAATTACACAGGTCGAGAAAATTTTTTTTTTTTTTGTTTCTCTTCTAATGCTGGAATTCTGATTCTAAACGCCGAAAAACACTTAAATTTCCATTTTTTGCTTTGAAAGTTTGCTTGAGGGGTTTTTGCACCCCCTGTGAGGGAGGTTAATGGTTCAACTAGAGCCTACGGTTGAGAATTTAAATTTACCATAAATGGAAGGAAAAATACTCGGGTCCGCAAATTGTGAAAAGGGGAAGCGCAAAAAATTCCAGAAAATGAACTTGCCCATTAGAAAGCATTGAGTTTTGTCTTTCTCTATGTAAAATTAATGCTAATTAATATAATTAAATCTCTCAAATGAAAAATAATAATATTTGTTTATTTTGTACTTTAAAGAGATCAGGGATTGGACTCGGATTGGACCAAGACAGACAAACAGACGGACATATGTTTATATGATAAACCCCAAACACATGATAAAGTAGTTTAATAATTCAATCTAATAAAAATTTTTTAACCAAAGGTAAAAAAAAAAAAAAAATTCATTAATGTAAAGAACGTTATTTTTTTTTTTTTTTTTTTTGGGGACATAATAAATTTAAATTAAGATATTTTTTGGTAGATAAATCTCTTGTAGAGGGGGTTGGCACCCCTGGCTAGGCGATTGCCGGCGATAAGAGCCTCTCCCCCGAGGGCCCTCTCTCCTTAATTTATAGGTCCAGAGAGAGAGAGAGAGAGGGAGAGAGAGGCGGAAGGTGCGCGCATTCTTAGCACAAATTAAAATCCGCATACGAGATGATGATGACTCGTCTCGTCTCCAGGCCTATTCTCAGAATATAATATAAATAAATAATATTTTTCAAAGAATTGTCAATTTTCTTTTTTTTTTTTTTTTTGGCCACATTCGGTCAATAACCTTGTCTTATTTATATGTAAAATAAGGTGTGATGTGGCCCGCAATTTCTTCTTTTAGATATACGCTTAGGGCTGGTTGCTTCACTTCTAATTAACTAGCTATCCCTTGGATCTCATCTAGTTAAGCTAATCATGTGATTAAATAAGAGCCCAGTTAGCCAAGGCTTATCTGAAGGGTGAAATTAGCAACACAAGCCTTGTTTATTTATTTATATTTATTTTTAATTTTTGTTAAAAAAAAATTTTAATTAATTTTTATAAATGTTGTCTCAATTAAGTTGCTAACTTCACAAAACTTTCCTCAGATACTTCAGATAGCTTTAAGTGAAAAAACTAATTTTTTTTAAACTCGAAGGTTAAGAGTGTTCTTGTTTTCTACCGGTGGGTCCAAAAGTAGGTATACAGGTACGGTGAACGCCAAAATTAAATCCCACCCATGCGTTTTCTACTTGTGATTATTTCTTTGTTTTTATAAAAGAAAATGAAAATCTTTATTGGGAATTTTTTTAGTTTTGAACCATGAAAGTTTCCATTAAAAAATATATAATATTTTTTTTAAAACAATGAAATAATCACAAGTAGAAAACGCATGGGTGGAACTTAATATTATCCCTCACTGTACATATATGCTTTCAACCACGTTCCTGGGACTTAACTCCAACGGATTTCTTTTTCTGGGGAGTAGCAAAGGATAAGGTTTATTCTAAAAAATCCGTCACAGTACGATAGTTGACAGTTTCATTCATCAATGCGTTTAAGGAAATTCATTTGTGTTGCACTGTGTGTGATGGTGTTGCAGGAATGCATCAATGACGTTGTGAGCACCTTAAATATGTAGACCTATTATCCTATATCAGCGATGACGAACCTGTATACCACAGGAGATACGTATATTCCGATGTAACAATAGTAGGGTGTGATTGTTGTGGTTGTTTTAGTTTACTCCCTTATATTAGAGAAAAAAATGTTTTATTTATCATGTATTTTTACAACGCTTTTATTAACATCATATATTTCTAAAAATTAAAAAATAAATCGCACTTAGGTCTGTTCTCTAAGCAAAAACTTTAACGCCAAAACGTTAACATTAGATTTATGCCTTTAATTTAATGCATCAAAATGGCGTCTTTAACCTAAAAAGTAAGGTTATGATTTTGACAGTTTTCAGATAAAAGTAAAATGTTAACATCGCTGTTAAAACTTGTTTTAAAGAATAGCATTTTTTTTAAAGCTGATGTTAGGAAGGGCGGATATCGGCGGAATCATCGAGGTAGTCCCTCAGAGCAAATTTCAGACCATTTTTCGGTTAATCTCTAGAATAGAATCCCGAAGCCATCAGTGGGCTAGTTCTCTCTTGACATTAGCTCAATCGAAGCCGAGAATTCCCTATTTGTTTAAAATAAAAACCGAACTGCATACCGAAGGACAGAAACAATTAGGTCGACACCCCTGCAAGTTGTGTAAGCTTGTCCCCGTGTCCTGGGATTCTATACTAGATATTAGCCCATTTTTCACGATAATTATACTTTCCCCATATACGTGTATTATATTGCTCATAATATATTGGCCGCAAAGATGTCTACTATCTAAAAATTTTAATTAAAAGATTATTTGTGGGCCTATACTATATACTTTTGAGCGGAAGGTTAGATTTTTAGTACCAAAGTTTAAGAGAGAGAAAAAAAAAAAGCAGAGAACAAAATGAGAAATAATCTACGTATCTACTCAAATTGCATCATAAAATCGTCTCTCTATTTGCAAAGTATAAAATTGTTAACTGGTTTAAATGTTTATATATATAATTTATATAGTTGTTTTCAGATTAATTTGTTTTTAAATTCCCAGGTGAATAAAAAGGAATGTCTAATAAAAATGAATAAAAAATGTTCATTGAGAGTCATTTCATTTGACTTTATCAAGACCAGTAGCACTAGATTAAGTTCTTTCAAATTTTTATTTTTATTTTAACCCTCAAAGGAATTTTAACAACATTTTAACATACTGGTATAACAGAGTTTATATATTTCCTAATGAGTCAGATATGAATATTAATTGTCTGAATCGGCTGGAGGGGGTCAGAAGTATATAGATAAGAATTTATAAAAAATCTGGTGTGATTGGTCGCACTGCACACAACTATCGATTACCTTCGGTGAGCGAAAGTTGTGTTCTGAGCTTTCACAACAGATTTTTTGTTTCGACATATATTTAGTTTCCTCCGATATATTTTTTTTTTTAACATTCCACTTTTCTATTCCCTCACTTCTCTCTTTCGCCTTAAAACTTCAACTTTAAACTTGGGTATTTCTATACCATCACCAAAGGCAAAAAATCATCGCCGATATATTAAAATTCCAGATGTAACAAAATTTATAAACATGAAAATATTTAAATTTTGTTACCATGGCAACTCATTTCTCCTATCTTTCCTATGGAGTACAAGAGTAAAGTGGTCTTCAGAAGATTTCAATGGCAAAAAGAGAATATACATTTTAAAGAGCATCCAAAATATAATTGATTTTTGAATTTTAATCAAAATCGTTCGAGCGAATTTCGAGAAAATCGAAAAAAAAGTGAAAAAGTGTATCAGTAAAGTATTAGTACTCTTTGGCCGATTTTGTTCAAAATCTTTCTTTCACGTACCATGGGGGTGACAAAGTTAAATATAAAATTTCAACCTCATAGCTCTTTCCTTTTTCACTACAACATCACCATTTTTTGGGAAACCACTAAACGTGTATTTCCATCAAAATCTTTGACACTTTCTCTCTACAAATCGACATAAATAGGTAAGAGAAATTAGTCATTAACGAGCATAGCAACAAGACAAAATATAAAGTTGTGTTTTTTTTTTTTAAATTTCTCTTTCTACAGTCATGAGCATAATTTATTTTCATTGAAATCTATAAAATTTCAAGAGAGATTTTATAAAAACAAAACAAAAAAAAAAAAAAATTCAAATAGATGTGCACATAAAAATAAAATCAAGTTAAGAAAATCCAATAATTTATGTGTGCTTGCTTGCTAATTAAAATATTTCCTTCTTCATGTGAAACAAAACAAAAATAGGGATCTTAGTTGCAATACTTTCCACGTTTGTCTTATAAGGCAAATTTATTATATTATATTAAATATAATAATTATAATAATCAAAGCAAATTATGCCAATCACATATATTTATTATTATGGGAATTTTTAATTATAGACTATATTTTGTTATTAATTATTTATTAAAAAAATAAATACTGTACAGTATTTATACTGTAATGTGGTATATAATTAAAAATTCCAATAATAATAATAATACATACCACAAAAGCTTTAATAAATACGTATATTTATCTAATTTTTGGAGAGTCCAAGAAGAATCCTAAAATGGAGAGGCTCAAAAAATTTCCCATTGGAAAATTACTATAAATGGACCCTGTTATGCAATAGTGTGTCAAGGGCCAAAAAATTCCAAAATTGAGTTAATCACGGAATATTGTTTCAAAAGCTATAATTAATAGTATTTTTTTTAAATATGTCCTAAAAAATTTATACAGTATTTAATGTTACTTGCACAATTGGCAAAAAAAATTATATACCAGTATAATCTAATGAAAACAAAAAACTAATGTTAATTTTCTCAAATCTCGGTAGCTGGCGCTTGACACACTAATGCGTAACAGGGTCCATATAAAGCGCGTAAATAACGGTTAGCTTCCGTCTGTATCGGTCAGGCAATAAAAACAAAAAGAGAAGCATAAAAGGGGAACTCAACTGCGGGAACTGAGAAGATGCCTGTTGAGATTAGACTTGGAAAGTCTGAAGATTGTAGGTTTTAGGGAAGATAGACGCAGGAAGCTTATTAGCTAGTGAACTGATCCTTATTTCTGGTTCCACCCGGTTCCTCTATTCCAACCTCTCTCCGCCTGGGGCCTGGTTTGAGGAGGGACTCCCTCAGCACCGACTTCTTTCGAAGCTGGTCTTTACGTCCCTTACACAGGACAGGATGTCACCAACTGAAACCAATGTGGCAACTCCCTCCCCGGTGGGGTTGCCAGGGGGCTATTGTCGTGAGATCCTATATTCTAATCCAGTGCCTGCTCGAGGATTTGTTTACAGTAAATAAATATTTTTATTTAATGAGAAAATGCCGCATGTCGAGGATTTGAGCAGAGATCTTTGTAGAAGCCGATGGCCTGGCTCACTACACCAGCGAGCCCCTCAATTATATATATAAGTATATAAACGAAATGGGAAAAAGGTATGTATGTATTAAAATGCATGTATATGGGCATTGCTCTACTAATTGGAAAATTTTTGTCCCAAGCATATTTTTGTTAAATATTAAAAAAAAACAATTACATTACAATCGGGGGCGGATTAATGCAATTTTGTCGGGGGAGGGGCAGTTTTTTTTTTTTTTTTTTTATTTTTTTTTTTTTTTTTTTTTTTTTTGTTACGGACTTTGTCGGCATCTATGGCCATTTAGACTCATTTCCCTATTTAACTGAATTGATTGCAATTGAAATTGGAAATCATAATTTCTTTAGATTACTAGTTTTTTATAACTTTTTGGATTTCTTCTCGGAGGGGGAGGCTTGCCCCTACCGCCCCCTCCTTCAATCCGCCCCTGCCAACCAATGAAAGGAATTACAAAATGAAATGTGAATCTGCTAAAATCCTTCGCAAAATCCTTTTATTTTGTAAGTTATGATCCAGTAGCAGTTGGAAGATTTGTTTACATTAAATAAATATTTTTATTTGTATGAAATTTGAAATATAATTAGAGAATGCTGGGGCTAAATGGCAGGTAAAACAAAAAAGCAGCCCATTACTAAATAATTAACAAAGACCCCTTGAATGGAAGGGCCTGTGCTCAAAAAGTACTGTATTTTTTTACATAGGAGGTAAAAAACAAAAAAAAACAGCCCTATTATTAGTTTATTTTACAAAAAAGACCTTGGAATTGGCAAGGCCGGTGCTCAAAGTACTGTATTTTTTAATAGCACATAAAATCATTTTAAGTTTATTTAAATTAGAAAGGCAGACGTGATAATTATTTAAAAAACATTACAATTTTTACACTTCAAACAATTAAGATAATGCCTCTCAAGGGACTGTTAAAACTAGCAGTCGAGTCACGAGTTTACTGACAAACGTAGTGGTGACTGTGACAAAATGGCAAGTCAGCCCAGCATAACCCCCGCATAGGGAATGAACTTCACACAGAATTGAAGTAACATTTCACGATGAATAGGGTGTGTGATGTCAGTGCAATTTTTCAAATTGTAACAGAGGACTGTTCAAAAAAACAACATTCGACTACTAGTTTTTTAAATTAAATTGAAAGGTTTTAAACTGGATATGATTTGTAAGTTTATAAAGATTCCAACTCTATTCAAGTATAATTAAAGAATATATTACTCACGTAAATAATAATGCTAAAAAAAAAAGAGGTTATCATTAAGACTCATAATTTCCGGCATGGGACACTACTAGGGACTGTACATTGGGGGGTTTGAGTTCATTTAATCAATTATTGCTAATTTATATTACAATATGATAAGCGATTGTGATTCCAAGAATTGATAATATATTGTCTTTACTAATACTTAATATTCAGAAATAATCAGGTATTATATAAAATTTTCCTGGGACTGCGACTTTCCAATTAATAGAGAAACGCACATATGTTCTATAGAAATCTACAAGAACTTTCAATGAATCTATTTGAAATTAAGTACACATATAGTACATGGACCAGATAACGTAGTAAAATTTGAATCTCTTAAATATTTTGGAAAATTAATTATAATCAAATTTCTTTAATATGGAAACACAAATAGGGACACGAAAATAATGAAGTATTTGATTAGTCGATATCAATGGGATACTCATTCAAAAATAAATTTTTTTAGTCTTTTCGACATCTTAGGTCATATAGACTTTAAACGTTAAACGTTACACAAATATTACCAATTACAATTCTGCAAAAAATATAGCATGCTCTTTTATATTTTTTGCTCGAGAAAAATCTGGTGTGACTGATCGCCCTGCAACACTCTCTTACCTTCGGCTTAAATGAAAGTTGTGTTCTGGAGCTTGTCACCTGAGATTTTTTGTGGCTTTCAGGCAATATATTAGAATTCAAGATATAAAATTTATGTTACCACGGCATCTACTTTTCTTATGAAGTACAAAAGTAAAGTGGACTTCAAACAATTTTGTCTACAAAATAAAAATATAAGTGCATTTTAAGGAGCATCTAAGAAATATAATTGATTTTTAAACAAAATTGTTAAAGCCAATTGTGAGAAAAATAAAATTAAAAATACGTTAATAGGGTACTAGTACTATTTGGTCGATTGGAATGAAATTCCTGCCCGTGCCTGGGACATGAATACTTAGCT